>OZ059813.1:9960562-10164027 GCA_964057025.1 Standfussiana lucernea | reverse complement strand
GGCAACGGGAACTAATGCGACTTCCGCTGCCCCGGACTAGTGTCGGCCCGCTTGACCTGCGGGCCTCGTCCCGGGGGGGAGTGAGGTGTACAAAACTCCCCCCGTTACGTCATAGAGAGGCGCGCGTGGAACACTACGCGCCACCGTCTCGGGTCCAGTGTGTTGGGGGGCGACGGATGTCCCCGAATCCGTCGCCCCTGGACCAGTTTAGGGGGGCCGGAAGAGGGCGTTATCCGCCCTCTGCCGACGCCCGGTGCGCCTGCTGCGGGATGGGCGGGAGCTCGTCATCTCCCTCTCCCTTTCCGCAGCTTCCTTCTGCGACATGACCGTTTCGCAGAAGGACATCACCGCATCCCAGGACTCTGCGCTGCCAACCATCGAGCGAACAACGGTCGGCAGCGACAGGTCTCCTCCCACCTCTGCAACGAGGGCACGGCGCGGCTCATCCCACAACCTAACCTTTTTTTTTTTTTACGCTGGGAAAAAATGCATTACGCATACCCTCCCGTCGGGGGACGGAAGGGGTATGTGGGACTCCCCGGGCGGACCCGGTATACCCACTAAAACGACCCAGCGCATTCCCGCTTCGTCACAGTGGCGGGGGACTGGGAAACCGGCACAGCCTTTACTTCCAGTCCTCCGCCGACGATTGCTAGGCGGACCCCCTCACACCCTCACGAGTGTGGGGGGTCAGGAATGACCGACGAAGGTGACGGGTGCAATGCGGGCGAAGGCACCCCCGCGCCTGTCGCCCGCCCGTCACCATGAGGAGGGAGGGCACGACGCCTTCTCCCCCTCCTTCGTCTGCGGAGCGGCGCAGCGAGAGGGTCATCCTCCCGCGCGCGCTCCGCCTCCTCCTTTTGCGACATCACGTCCTCGCAAAAGGAGGCTACCGCCGACCAGGCCTCCTCACTCCCCAGCATGGCGTCGACCACGCCGGGAAGCGAGAGGTCCGGTCCTACCACCGCGGTCAGACCGCGGCGCAGCTCGGACCACGCCGGGCACACCTCGAGGGTGTGCTGCGCCGTGTCCTCCGCCGCGCCGCAGTCGTGGCACGCCGGGGTCTCCTCCCTCCCGATCCGGTGCAGGTGCGATCCGAAACAGCCATGTCCCGATAACACCTGCACCAGACGGAAAGAGAGGAAACCGTGGGACCGCTCGAGCCAGCCCTTCAGGACCGGACCGAGCGCGTCCAACGTCCGGCGGCCAAAGGCGGCGCTGGCGAGGTCCTCCGTCCAATGGAGGACGATGGCGTCCTTCGCCTCTCGCCGCACCGCCTCCCGCTCTTCGCCCGTGGGGCGCTCCCCGAGCGCCTTTCGGCGCGCCGTCCACTCGTACACTCTGGCGAGCACCCACGCCTCCAGCTCCCAAGGAGGGGTGCCGGCCAGAGCGCACGCCGCCGAAAAGCCCACTGAGCGGTAGGCCCTCGCCACCCGCTGTGCAATAGCCCGCTGGGGCCTGCGGATGGCGGTAGCGTTCTCCCTCCTGTGGAGGGTGTCCAATATTTCATATGTGCAAAAGTTGACCTGATGCTTCCCTAGATGGCGTTGACATCGAAATAGATCGCGCTATGGTTTCGTTCCACGGCGAAGTATAAATAGATTCGATTTTTTTTGTACGCGCGATTCCTTCTAAAATAAAGTGTCCCGATTAAAACAGTTGTGAGTTTCATTGGGTGTTCTCGCCTTCGGACCTTGAAATCCTGTTCATGGTCCTTCGAAGTCGGATTGGCGTGAAGGTGTTTTTTGGATAGTCATCGGTGGTGGTGGTGATTATCACCCCGCAACGTCAGTACTGGGCAGTGGATTGCTGCTCAGAGCATCCCTACAGCGAGGCGTCAGCGGTGACGTCATCAAAGCAGAGGATCCGGCTGGGAGCCGGAGGAGTGACGTTGCGTGGAGGAGCCAGGCAGAGGAGTTCGCGGAGCGGCCACCAGAGGTCGCCACAAGTGCGGCGTGTGACGTCGAGTATCAGTGTCAGTGAGTGTATAGTGGAGAAATCGTGAGTACATTTTCGACCTTATTATTTGGAAGAATTTAACTTCAAGAATTCAAGAAAGTGCATGGAAATTTGAACCTTAAATTCACTAGACAATTAACTTAGCCGTTGCTAATATTAGTTTGGACTTGCACTAATTTTAAGCAAAAAGTGGTTCAGACGGGGAACCTATGACCGATTTTACTCAAAAATACAAGTTTAAAACACTTGTAAAATTTTAAACATTATCTGGGACTTAGAAAAATATCGAAGTGCATCAAAGAAACTGTTGTGGTGTTGAACGTGTTTACTGGACAATAAGTTTATTTATAGTGTTAAAGGTATTTAGTAGTTGCTAGTAAATTGTGTATTTTATATTTGTGACCTAACCTACTTGTGTTTTAAATTAAAATGGAGTCGCTTAACGACATTCAAGAAGACATTAAAGCTAAAATGCTCAAGTCAAAATCTAACTTTAAAAAATGTCCTAAAGAGCGTCTAAATGTTTGTTATATAGAAACTAGGATTGAAAACTTAGATCAGCAATGGCAATTATTCTACAAAACACATGTAAAAATAATTAGTGAGGTAAAAAAGTCTGATTTAATTTGTTCAAATTATCATAAGAATGGCTTATATGATGAGGTCGAAGAGTTTTATATACAGTTTAAAAGCGAGATGAAAGAACATTTAAACAGTATGAAAATGTCTAGCGAAACATATAATGATAGTCCAGGATCTACCTGTAGTACAGGATTTAGAAACTTTAGATTACCCGAGGTTAAGATTCCTGTTTTCTCTGGAAATTATAGTGAGTGGCAGACGTTTAGGGATTTATTTGTAGGGTTAATACACAATAATAATACTCTAGACGATGCGCAGAAATTATATTACCTTAAAGGGTACTTAACCGGAGATGCAGAGCTACTATTAAAAAACATTAATGTAACATCGGATAATTATACGGCTAGTTGGGCAAAATTAGAGGCAATGTATAACAATAAAAGATTTTTAGCAAACGGAATTTTAAAACGTTTGTTTAATCAAAAGGGTTTAACAGTAGAATCAGCTGCTGAAATAAAAAGATTACTTAGCACCACAGCTGATTGTTTGGGTTCAATAAAAAATTTAGGGGTAGATGTTACTTCTTGGGATATCCTAATAATACACATTGTTAGTGCCAAATTGGATAAGGACACCAGGAAAGCCTGGGAATTAAAAGTAGCTTCGGATGCAACGGATGATTTTTCTACTTTTACTCAATTTACTGAGTTTTTAACTGGCCGCTTTCGAGGTCTAGAAAATTTAGAAAATAAACCTCAGGTTCAAAGGAGTTCGCAATCATTCCATGTGGTAGGGAAAGGAAAGGCGGAGTTATCTTGCCCTTTTTGTTCTGCCGCTCATAAGGTAACTGCTTGTAAAGGTTTTGCTAAAGAAAGTAACGATACTCGACGTGATTTCGTACAGAAAAAGGGGCTATGTTTCATTTGTTTGGGTAGTAACCACTCTGCCAGATTTTGTAGAAACACCGGCAAATGCCATTTATGTAAAAGACGCCACCATACTTTAGTCCACCCTAGCGGTGGTTCTGGGTCTGTTGGTGAGGACACGGGTGTTGATCAGAAGGAAGCAGTGTCAGTCGCTGCTAGGAATAGTACCTCAATGGAGGAAACTCAAAAGGCCGCTGTACAAGCGGAGGGATCTACTAAATCAATAGTTTCGTGCCTTTCGACAGGAAATTGTAAGGATACGGTTTTAATACCTACGGCTTTAGTAAAAGCCATGTCAAAGGATGGAACATATCGTGTGGTTCGCGCATTAGTAGATCAAGGATCACAAGGATCTTTTATCACTGAGTCAATGGCTCAATATTTAGGGTTAAAGAAAACTTTAACAAAACACCGTGTAACAGGTGTAGGCGGTAATAAAACAGTTATGTCTAATTCTTCTGTAGTTGTTGATATACGTTCTCGAGTGAATCCAGATTACAGCGTTCAAGTAAACGCATACGTTTTGAAGTCCATCACATCCCTTCTCCCAGTTGTAACAGCAACCAGGGTAGAATGGGTAAAGTTGAGTGAAGACGATTTGGCAGATCCTGAGTATGACAGGCCTAATAAAATTGACATTTTATTAGGTGCTGAGATATACAGCCAAATTATTCAAGATGGAATCAAAAAGAGTACCAGTGGATCACTTGTAGCACAACAAACAGAATTCGGATGGATTCTTTCGGGTGTTGTCGGTACATGTAATTCGTCGGACATCAATTCATATCCTTGTATAACTGTCATGCATTCCAATGTTCAGACTGATGACTTCTTACGTAAGTTCTGGGAGCTAGAAGCGGAGCCATCAGGAACTGAAAAAATACTTAATAGCGAAGAAGCGGAATGTGAGAATATTTTTACAAATACCACAAAGCGAGACGAAACCGGACGTTACATTGTAAGGTTGCCGTTCCGAGATAGTAACCAAAGTTGTAAGGATGGTGAATCTAGGTTCATATCTGAAAAAAGGTTAAAGAGTTTAGAATTTAAACTTTCAAAGAATCGCAAATTAAAGGCAGATTACGCTGCGGTGATGCAGGAGTATATAGATCTTAATCATATGGTAAAGGTATCTCCCGAAGAAAGAAATAAAGGTTTGTACTTACCTCATCACGCAGTAATCCGGGAAGATAAGCAGACGACTAAGGTGCGCGTGGTATTTGACGCTTCCTGCAAGGGAATAAATGGGGTATCGCTAAACGATGACTTGATGGTTGGCCCGACATTGCAAGCAGAATTACGACACACGGTTATGCGTTGGAGAACACATCCAATTTGTATAGGTGCTGATATAGTTAAAATGTATAGGCAGGTTCTAGTCAATAGAGACGATACAATGTTTCAGAGGGTTCTTTGGAGGGATAATCCTGAAAAAGAAATTGAAGAATTTGAGTTAGTGACAGTTACGTTTGGTACTTCATCGGCGCCATTTCTAGCAGTGCGTTCTTTACATCAGGTTGCTTATGATGAAGGGAAGGATTATCCATTAGCAGCAAAAATCATTCTTAATAATTTCTACATGGATGATCTAATGACAGGGACAGAAAATGTAGAGGAAGGATATAAAATTCATACAGAAATAAAAAATATTCTAGCTAAAGGGGGATTTCAGTTGCAGAAATGGATAAGTAACAGCGAAGAATTACTACATAAGATAAGGGAAAGCAAAAGGGATAAGGCTGAGGAAGTAAAAATTAAAATAGATAATATTACAAAAATACTCGGACTTACCTGGGATCCTCGCGCTGATGTTTTCCAGTACTCGGTAGAACTGTCTCTCCTGACGGAACCTGTAAGTAAAAGAAAAATTGTATCGGATATTTCTAGGCTTTTCGACCCGTTAGGTTGGTTGTCACCTACTATAATTTTAGCTAAAATATTGATACAAAAGCTATGGTTGGCAGGTATAAATTGGGACGAAGAAGTGCCCAGCGGTTTATTAAAGGAATGGATTACTTACCGTAGAGACTTATCTTCTTTAGTGAATGTTAAAATCCCACGTTGGCTTAACACTAAATCCAGCAATGCAAAGACGGAGCTGCACGGTTTTTCGGATGCCTCAAAAATGGCCTACGCTGCAGTGGTATACGTCAGGGTTATAGATGCACAGGGTAACATACAAGTTGCGCTAGTTACCTCAAAAACTAAGGTGTCCCCCATCAAACAGGTCTCAATTCCTAGGCTAGAACTATGTGGAGCCGTTCTATTAGCTAAGTTGATAGTGGACGTTGCTAAAACTCTAGATGTAAAGGTATCAGATGTGCACGCTTGGACGGATTCCGAAGTTGTTCTCGCATGGCTTAGTGGTCATCCAAGCCGTTGGAAAACGTTTGTGGCCAATCGCGTTGCAGAAATCTTAAACACATTGGATACGCAATATTGGTCCTACGTTTCATCCAAACAAAATCCAGCGGATTGTGCCTCTCGCGGCGTAGCTCCAGGGGAACTCGGCAATACTGCGATATGGTTCAATGGACCCGAGTTCTTAAGACAACCAGTAATAGAATATATAAAACCTAAACACTTGATTACTAAATTGGAGGAAGTGAAGGTACATTCGGGTATCCTTGACGTTTCTTTTTGGGCCAGATTTTCATCGCTTTCAAGGATGATCAGAGTCGTAGCCTACTGTAGGAAATTCTTGCACTTAAGAATCAATTGTGCTAACAAGGAAAGAAATAAACAGTTGTCTACGACAGAACTCGAGGAGGCGATGGAAGTATGCATTAGAAGGGGTCAAGAAGAAGAGTTACAAGAAGAAATACAAGAACTTAAGAAGACCGGATCTTTAGGTAAAAAGGGAAGAAAGTACAGATCGTTAAACTTATTTTTGGACTCAAAGGGAGTAATTAGAGTGGGAGGTAGATTAGAGATGTCTCAGTTGAGTTATGATCGCAAACATCCAATACTTATGCCTAAGGATTCCTTCCTCACCAAGCTTCTCATAAGCGAGGCGCATAAAAAAACGATGCATGGAGGGCCTCAAGCTATGCTCGCTTACTTGAGATCTCGGTATTGGGTTGTAGGGATTAAACCTTTAGTAAAGGCCTATTTTAGAAAATGCGTTACTTGCATTAGGTACACAAATAAAGCCAGAAGCCAACTAATGGGACAGCTACCATCTCCTCGTGTTACACCAAATAAAGCTTTTCTGTACAGTGGCGTCGATTACGCTGGCCCGATAAACGTCAGAATGTCTAAAGGACGTGGTAACAAGTCGTACAAAGGGTACATCGCGCTCTTCATCTGTCTGTCTACGCGGGCGATTCATATCGAAGCAGTCAGTGACATGACGTCCAAAGGTTTCTTGGCCGCTTTTAAGAGGTTCGTGGCCAGACGTGGACATTGTGCAGAACTACACAGTGACAACGGCACAAATTTTGTTGGCGCTGCACGAGAGCTGCAGGAATTATTTAATGAAGAAAAATCAAAATTCATTCCCGAATTGGTTGAGTACTTGGCAACTAATGGTACAAAGTGGAACTTTATTCCTCCTCACGCTCCAAACTTCGGCGGTCTATGGGAGGCTGGAATAAAGTCTACTAAGTACCATCTGAGAAGAGTTATAGGGAACTCTACATTAACGTTTGAGGAACTAACGACGGTGCTGGCACAAATTGAGGCGTGCCTCAACTCGAGACCACTTTCCTGTGTGGATCAAAATGAGTTAACGGTGTTAACTCCGGGGCATTTTTTGGTTGGGGAACCACTCGTCCTAGTACCTGATTCGAATTTCGAAAGGGCTAACATTTCTAGTCTCAGACGGTGGCAACTTACCCAAAGAATGTTACAGGACTATTGGCGGCGGTGGTCACGGGATTATTTAAATCAATTTTTACAACGCCATAAATGGACTCACCAAAATCCAGAACCAGCCATAGGCGGTATAGTTCTTATAAAGGAGGATGATTTACCTCCTGGTAAGTGGTTGCTGGGGAAAATTAAGGTAAAACATCCTGGCCCCGACGGAATCACTCGAGTCGTTACCGTTAAAACAAAAAATTCCCTAATAAAGAGACCGATTACCAAATTGGCTATGCTTCCTGTAGCAACTTAAACTTTGTTTTGTAACGTATAATTAAAAATTTTGTACTTGTGCACCCCGCACGGTGGGCGGTTTAGATTAAGAGAAGGACATTCTGCAATATGTCCTTGGTGGGCGGTATGTCCAATATTTCATATGTGCAAAAGTTGACCTGATGCTTCCCTAGATGGCGTTGACATCGAAATAGATCGCGCTATGGTTTCGTTCCACGGCGAAGTATAAATAGATTCGATTTTTTTTGTACGCGCGATTCCTTCTAAAATAAAGTGTCCCGATTAAAACAGTTGTGAGTTTCATTGGGTGTTCTCGCCTTCGGACCTTGAAATCCTGTTCAGAGGGAGTCCGCCCAGATGGGAGCCCCGTAAAGGGCCATGCTCCGCAAAATGCCGGCATAGAGGCGCCGGCACTTTGCTTTAGGCCCCCCCAGGTTTGGGAGGAGCCATGAGAGGGCGTCCGCGGCCTTCAACAAGCGCGTCGACAGCCCGCTGAAATGCGGGCCGAAGCGCCACCTGTCGTCCAGCACCAGCCCCAGATATTTCATCTGGGGCTGGACCCCTATACGGACGCCCTCCACGACGATGTGGGCGTCGGCAGGGCAGCGCTGCCGGGGACCGCGAAAGAACACGGCCTCCGTTTTGTGCAGCGCCACCCTCAATCCCAGGCGGCGGATCCTTTCTGCCACCAAGGACCCGCCAGCCGAGGCCAGAATGGCCGCGTCGGCAAAGTTCCTCCCCCGGGCAGTGAGCAGAGTGTCATCCGCGTAGCAGATGACACTCGTGCCCGGAAGGAGGGCACCCCGCAGCAGCCAGTTGAACCCGATGTTCCACAAGGGGGGGCCTAGCACCGATCCCTGTGGAACACCGGACTCTGCGCCGTACCGCCTCACCGTGGCCGACTTGTCCACGAGGAGGACCTCTCGGCCCTCCAAGTAGTCGGCCAGTAGGTTCCGCAGATATTGGGGCACTCCGTGATACCGGAGCGCCTCCAATATCGTCGAGTGGGGGACGGAGTTGAAGGCGTTGGCAATGTCGAATGACACCGCCAGCACTCCGTCCCCCGCCTCCACCGCCTCCTTCACCTGGCCCTTGAGTAGGGCCAGCGCGTCGATCGTCGAACGCCCACGACGGAACCCGAATTGGGCGTCCGACAGATCCGGCCCTACCCCCCGCAGGTGGCTGTCCAGCCTCCCGGCGACGATCCCCTCGAACAGTTTACCGACCTCATCGAGCAGAACGATGGGCCGGTATGCCGAGGGGGAGTCCACCGGGCGACCCGCCTTTCGGAGGAGGCATAGCTGCCCCTCCTTCCAGAGTTTCGGGAACCTCCCAGCCGTAAAACACGCGCTGAAGAGGTCCCGAAACCTGTCCTCCATTTGGGTGGCGGCGATCGCCACCACCCGTGCGGGGACGCCGTCCGGTCCGGGGGCGGTCTTCTTCGCGCGGAGGCTCAGAACCCCCGCGTAGAATTCCGACGCCGTGACCGGGGGCACCTCTGCCTCCGGCGGAGCCGCCCCTTGCGGGGGATCCATCGCTGGAGGGGTGAAGTCGGTCCTGCGCGGAAACAGGGACCGGACCACCCCATCCAGCAACGCTGGCTCGAGGGTCTCAGACAGTGGGGGACCATAGGGGCGGAGCTGGTTCCGCGCCGCCTTATATGGCCTCCCATAGGGATCTCTGTCGAGACCCTCCAGCATCTCGGCCCTTGCCGAGTCCTGCGCAGCGCCCATCGCAGACTTGAGGGCCACCGTAGCCTCTCGGTAAGAGGCGTACAGGCGGTCCTCCTCTGCCCGGACTCGGTTTTGGGCGCTGCGCCGTCGGCTCCGCGCGTAGGCCCTTCTGGCCGCCACGCAGGTGGTCCGGAGCCCCGCCAGCTCCTCCGTCCACCAGTACACGGCGCGACGGGGAGGCGGACGGCGAGACCGAGGCATGCTGGAGTTGCACACCTCGGTCAAGGACCCCCGCAGCCTGACCGCTGCAGCGTCCACGTCCGGGACCTCCTCGACAGGGGGAGGCGACAGCCAGTCCTGGAGGAAGGCGGCCTCCTTGGCTGCCTCCCGGTCAAGGCGGGTGAGCGCCCACCGCGGGAAGGGAGATTGCCCAGCGCGGGCCGTCCCCCCTCCCCGCTGGGTGGAGATGTCGAACCGCACATAACGGTGGTCCGACAAGGTCTCCACCAGCTCCACCCGCCAGTTCACGACGCGGGCGGCAAGCGCGGGGGTGGCGAACGAGACGTCCACCACCGACCCGCCCTGTTGCCGCACACACGTGTGGACCGCCCCCCTGTTGAGGAGGGACACACCGCACGAGGCCGCCCAAAACTCGACGGCACGTCCCCGGACGTTGCACCCGGCGACCGGGTTGCCCCAGGCCACCGACTTGGCGTTTAGGTCGCCTAACACCACGACCTGGCGTGGTGCTGCCCTCCCTACGACAGCAGTGAGGATCTCGAGGAAATCCTCAAAGTCCGAGAGAGGGCGGTTTGGGGAGAAATACACCCCCACCATCGCTATCTCTCCCCACGCGGCGGCCACGTATCCCGGTCCCCTCTCTAAGAGCGAGAGGGGAGGGGAGTCTGTGGAAGACCGCGCCACCAACGCCACCAAGCCGTCCCGGTCGCCCAGCCAACGGCCAGGGACCGAGTAGGGTTCGGCGACCACCGCCAAGTCCACCAACCACTCAGCCATGGTCTGCATCAGCAGATCCTGGGCTGTCCTGCAGTGGTTGGTGTTCGCCTGAAGGATGCGATGTTCGACCGTGGCCATCAGTCGGACATCGCACCCTCCTCCGCACCCGCCGCAGGAACGGCGGTATCAGCGGCAGCAGCAGGTGCAGGCCCTGTCGGCGCCTGCGCTTTGCCACGCTTAGGAGGGGGATTGCACTTCCCCCCCTTCATGACGTGGCCTGCCCGGCGGCCACTGGCGGCACACACCGCGCAGTGCGGCGTGGCGACCTGGCAGGAGGCGGCTTTGTGGCCCTCCTTGCCGCAGCGGTAGCATGTGTCCGTCCTGTCAACCTTGGACGGACACAGGGGCCGGGTGTGGCCGATGCCGAAGCACCGGAAACACCGCAGAGGCTGGTCCTCGAGTGCCCGGACTGTGCCCGAGCTGAACCCGACTTGAAGCCGTCCTTTCGCAAGGACGGCTTTGGCAGCTGCGACTGGGCACTCGAGGCGGATGGTGCCCATTCCGCCGCGGCCGGGCCTTATGTCCCGGCCTTGGACCGCCGCGGCGCCACAGCCCCCTACCGCTGCGACCGCCGCCACCACCTCCTCCTTGGTGACGGAGTCATCCAACTCCGTCACCTCGATTGCCGCCGACTTGACCGGCCGGGCCACCTTGGCAGAGTCCGCGATGACCTCTTGCAGCTTGGCTGCAAAGAGGTCAGCGCGGGCGCTCCCCTCGGCCCCCGGGAACTCGAAAATTCGAGCCCCGGCCTGCGTCCGCCGGCACGACACACTGCCGATCCCCAGCTGAGTGGGATCGGCATTGCTGCGCGCCCGCACCAAGATGGAGGCGTAAGTCTCCCCTCGCCCCGCAGCCTCCGCGGTGAGCGTCACCACGACGGCTGCAGTTTTAGGGGGGACCAACTGCCCCTTTCCACCTTTCCCCTTCCCTTTCCCCTTCCCTTTCCCCTTGCCCTTGCCGGTCGTCTGCGACTGGCTGGGTGCGGGGGTGGCGGGGACGGCAGGGACGGCAGGGACGGCCGCTGCCGACTTCTTCCCTTTACCCTTCCCCCCGCGGCCCACTTTCGTCCACTCGTTGGACGGAGTGGTCGCAGGGAGAAGGGCCACGTCTTCCACCTGGGTGGAGGAGGACGGCCCCGGCCGGCTTTGCCTCTTATCCGCCGCAAGCGGCGGCCGGAGGCTTTTTTCCGGCAGGAGCCGGTCCTCGATGCCTGCCAGGCAGGCTCTCGTGAAGGCCCTCTCCTCCATTACTACCTTGCGGATGATATCCTCAAGGTCGGAGGAGGGGCCCTCTAGTGCCGGGCTCGCCTTAGCCCGTGGTGGCTGGGCCGAGGCAGGGCCCTCTGTCACAGGGCTCGCCTCGGCCTGTTGAGGCCGGGCCGTGGCTTCAGCCAGCTTCTGACGAAGCTGGTTGACCTCTGACTGCAGGCGATCCACCCTCGCCTGCAGTTGCCGCGTCTCGTCGCAGGCCGTCCGCTGAACGAGTTCAGCGACGACACCGCGCATGCTCGCGGCCCGACATTTCAGGGCCTTCTGGAAGGTGCCCTTGAGGTTGGAGGACTTAGAGGCGACCTCTACAATCTCCTCCTCGTCCTCCTCCGCCATCCTTTCCAGTTCCGCCAAAGAGTGGTCCGCGTACACGACCCGTGACGCACCGTAACCGGACTTGGCCCGGGCGACGTACGCACGCTTCTCTTTGGCGGCAACCCGCTCCTCCAGCTCTTGCTGGAGCTGCACCTTCCGTGCCAGGTCCACCTGTCGCTGGGCGTCCGCGAGCCCCACGACGTGGGTATCCGCGGCCGTCGTCGTCGGCTTTTTAGCCTTCGACGACGGCTTGGACCCCGAGGCCGAAGAACTCTCGGACCCACAACTCAGAAAGGCCCGCTTCCGCGACCGCGAGCCTCTCGCGTCCGACGCACCAGCAAGCGAGTCGTTGTCGGACGACTCCGCCCCTCCGAAATAACTAGCCGCAGACGGCGCGCGGCTAGGCTCTGACGCTGGTGCGTCGGGGTGGCCCTGAGAAGGGCCTTTTTGTTGGCCCTGAGAAGGGCCTTTGGGTTGGCCCTGAGAAGGGCCTTTGGGTTGGCCCTGAGAAGGGCCTTTTGATTTTAAAAACCGCCCGGAGGCGTCCCGCGAGGGTGTTGCAGGCATAGCAGCGAAACACAAGGCAGATAAAAAACAGATAAAAATTCGCTACGAGATCACAGAGCACTTTGGCCAGTCCCAGTCTGCCACTCCGTTACGGTGGTCAGAACTGGGCTGTTTCCAGGGGACACGACGTGGACGTATGCTCTGTGGGGGGTCCCCCATCCCACAACCTAACCTAACCTAACCTTTTTTTTTTTTTTTTTTTTTTTTTTTTTTTTTTTTTTTTACGCTGGGAAAAAATGCATTACGCATACCCTCCCGTCGGGGGACGGAAGGGGTATGTGGGACTCCCCGGGCGGACCCGGTATACCCACTAAAACGACCCAGCGCATTCCCGCTTCGTCACAGTGGCGGGGGACTGGGAAACCGGCACAGCCTTTACTTCCAGTCCTCCGCCGACGATTGCTAGGCGGACCCCCTCACACCCTCACGGGTGTGGGGGGTCGGGAATGACCGACGAAGGTGACGGGTGCAATGCGGGCGAAGGCACCCCCGCGCCTGTCGCCCGCCCGTCACCATGAGGAGGGAGGGCACGGCGCCTTCTCCCCCTTCTTCGTCTGCTGAGCGGTGCAGCGAGAGGGTCGTCCTCCCGCGCGCGCTCCGCCTCCTCCTTTTGCGACATCACGTCCTCGCAAAAGGAGGCTACCGCCGACCAGGCCTCCTCACTCCCCAGCATGGCGTCGACCACGCCGGGAAGCGAGAGGTCTGGTCCGACCACCGCGGTCAGACCGCGGCGCAGCTCGGACCACGCCGGGCACACCTCGAGGGTGTGCTGCGCCGTGTCCTCCGCCGCGCCGCAGTCGTGGCACGCCGGGGTCTCCTCCCTCCCGATCCGGTGCAGGTGCGATCCGAAACAGCCATGTCCGGATAACACCTGCACCAGACGGAAAGAGAGGAAACCGTGGGACCGCTCGAGCCAGCCCTTCAGGACCGGACCGAGCGCGTCCAACGTCCGGCGGCCAAAGGCGGCGCTGGCGAGGTCCTCCGTCCAATGGAGGACGATGGCGTCCTTCGCCTCTCGCCGCACCGCCTCCCGCTCTTCGCCTGTGGGGCGCTCCCCGAGCGCCTTTCGGCGCGCCGTCCACTCGTACACTCTGGCGAGCACCCACGCCTCCAACTCCCAAGGAGGGGTGCCGGCCAGAGCGCACGCCGCCGAAAAGCCCACTGAGCGGTAGGCCCTCGCCACCCGCTGTGCAATAGCCTGCTGGGGCCTGCGGATGGCGGTAGCATTCTCAGAGTCCACCCAGATGGGAGCCCCGTAAAGGGCCATGCTCCGCAAAATGCCGGCATAGAGGCGCCGGCACTTTGCTTTGGGCCCCCCCAGGTTTGGGAGGAGCCATGAGAGGGCGTCCGCGGCCTTCAACAGGCGCGTCAACAGCCCGCTGAAATGGGGGCCGAAGCGCCACCTGTCGTCCAGCACCAGCCCCAGATATTTCATCTGGGGCTGGACCCCTATACGGACGCCCTCCACGACGATGTGGGCGTCGGCAGGGCAGCGCTGCCGGGGACCGCGAAAGAACACGGCCTCCGTTTTGTGCAGCGCCACCCTCAATCCCAGGCGGCGGATCCTTTCTGCCACCAAGGACCCGCCAGCCGAGGCCAGAATGGCCGCGTCGGCAAAGTTCCTCCCCCGGGCAGTGAGCAGAGTGTCATCCGCGTAGCAGATGACACTCGTGCCCGGGAGGAGGGCACCCCGCAGCAGCCAGTCGAACCCGATGTTCCACAAGGGGGGGCCTAGCACCGATCCCTGTGGAACACCGGACTCTGCGCCGTACCGCCTCACCGTGGCCGCCTTGTCCACGAGGAGGACCTCTCGGCCCTCCAAGTAGTCTGCCAGGAGGCTCCGCAGATATTGGGGCACTCCGTGATACCGGAGCGCCTCCAATATCGTCGAGTGGGGGACGGAGTTGAAGGCGTTGGCAATGTCGAATGACACCGCCAGCACTCCGTCCCCCGCCTCCACCGCCTCCTTCACCTGGCCCTTGAGTAGGGCCAGCGCGTCGATCGTCGAACGCCCACGACGGAACCCGAATTGGGCGTCCGACAGATCCGGCCCTACCCCCCGCAGGTGGCTCTCCAGCCTCCCGGCGACGATCCCCTCGAACAGTTTACCGACCTCATCGAGCAGAACGATGGGCCGGTATGCCGAGGGGGAGTCCACCGGGCGACCCTCCTTTCGGAGCAGGCAAAGCTGCTCCTCCTTCCACAGTTTCGGGAACCTCCCAGCCGTAAAACACGCGCTGAAGAGGTCCCGAAACCTGTCCTCCATTTGGGTGGCGGCGATCGCCACCACCCGTACGGGGACGCCGTCCGGTCCGGGGGCGGTCTTCCTCGCGCGGAGGCTCAGAACCCCCGCGTAGAATTCCGCCGCCGTGACCGGGGGCACCTCTGCCTCCGGCGGAGCCGCCCCTTGCGGGGGATCCATCGCTGGAGGGGTGAAGTCGGTCCTGCGCGGAAACAGGGACCGGACCACCCCATCCAGCAACGCTGGCTCGAGGGTCTCAGACAGTGGGGGACCATAGGGGCGGAGCTGGTTCCGCGCCGCCTTATATGGCCCCCCATAGGGATCTCTGTCGAGACCCTCCAGCATCTCGGCTCTCGCCGAGTCTTGCGCAGCGCCCATCGCAGACTTGAGCGCCGCCGTAGCCTCTCGGTAAGAGGCGTACAGGCGGTCCTCCTCTGCCCGGACTCGGTTTTGGGCGCTGCGCCGTCGGCTCCGCGCGTAGGCCCTTCTGGCCGCCACGCAGGTGGCCCTGAGCCCCGCTAGCTCCTCCGTCCACCAGTACACGGCGCGACGGGGAGGCGGACGGCGAGACCGAGGCATGCTGGAGTTGCACACCTCGGTCAAGGACCCCCGCAGCCAGACCGCTGCGGCGTCAACGTCCGGGACCTCCTCGACAGGGGGAGGCGACAGCCAGTCCTGGAGGAAGGCGGCCTCCTTGGCCGCCTCCCGGTCCAGGCGGGTGAGTGCCCACCGCGGGAAGGGAGATTGCCCAGCGCGGGCCGTCCCCTCTCCCCGCTGTGTGGAGATGTCGAACCGCACATAACGGTGGTCCGACAAGGTCTCCACCAGCTCCACCCGCCAGTTCACGACGCGGGCGGCAAGCGCGGGGGTGGCGAACGAGACGTCCACCACCGACCCGCCCTGTTGCCGCACACACGTGTGGACCGCCCCCCTGTTGAGGAGGGACACACCGCACGAGGCCGCCCAAAACTCGACGGCGCGTCCCCGGACGTTGCACCCGGCGACCGGGTTGCCCCAGGCCACCGACTTGGCGTTTAGGTCGCCCAACACCACGACCTGGCGTGGTGCCGCCCTCCCTACGACAGCAGTGAGGATCTCGAGGAAATCCTCAAAGTCTGGGAGAGGGCGGTTTGGGGAGAAATACACCCCCACCATCGCTATCTCTCCCCACGCGGCGGCCACGTATCCCGGTCCCCTCTCTAAGAGCGAGAGGGGAGGGGAGTCTGTGGAAGACCGCGCCACCAACGCCACCAAGCCGTCCCGGTCGCCCAGCCAACGGCCAGGGACCGAGTAGGGTTCGGCGACCACCGCCAAGTCCACCAACCACTCAGCCATGGCCTGCATCAGCAGATCCTGGGCTGTCCTGCAGTGGTTGGTGTTCGCCTGAAGGATGCGATGTTCGACCGTGGCCATCAGTCGGACATCGCAACCTCCTCCGCAGCCGCCGCAGGAACGGCGGTGTTAGCGGCAGCAGCAGCGCTGTCGTACAGCGCTGCTTTCTTCACGACACCTCGGCGGTCAGTCCCTGCCGAGTGAGACTCCCAGTTGCCTGGGGGAGGCCCAGCAAGTGACGACCAGCGACAGAGGTGTCGACTACGACGCACCTACAGGGATTTATGTGTGGCTCCCGTCCGCCCCGCTTCCAGAGCTAGCCGGTTACGATTCGGACTAAGGAGTCGTCGTGTGTGTGTGGGTTGTATTGAATTGTGTAACACCGCCCAGTGTCTGCGTGAGTCGCGTACCCGCGTCGCGGCAACACGCGTGAGTCTACTCGAGTGTAGAGAGATGCATGTGTGAATTAGTTACGCGACATGCCTATATTAACTTAGGAACATCGCGCAACTGGATTTGTGTATTATGTGCAGTCGTATTGTGCAGGTAAGCTGCGTGTAACCTGGTACAGCTTACCCGGGAGTCAATCAGGTGGGGGGGGGGTCAACGTGCGCTGCCAGGTCGCGCGGTATGGGCCTCGCGTCAGGGGGGCGCGCGTGCCAGGGCGTAATATGCTTGACGTGAGGCCAAGCAGATGCGTCGGCACGCGCGAACATGTTGGACGCGAGGCGCCGGATGTAGTCATCCAGGCTCTCAATCCCGAGGTCCCGCTGGATGACGTTGTTCCTCACGTAGCGAGGAGCACCAACTATGGTCCGCAGCGCTAGGTTCTGCTGCGCGCGGAGGAGCGTCTTGTTCACCTCACTAGTGAGGGCGAACCAGGCGGGGGCGGCGTACGTCAATGTCGAGCGGACGTAGGTTTTATATACGCCCAACTTGACGCGCACCGGGAGACGGGACTAGAGCACTGGACGGAGCTGGTTGCGGGTAGCTCTTGTCCGTGCCGCGACCTGGCGGACGTGATGACCCATGGTGAGCCGACGATCGATGGTGACACTCAGGTATTTCACCCGGGGTGACCACGCGACGTCGGCACCATGCAACGTCAAGGGTGGTGGGAGGGGCGCTAGGCCGGTGATCATCGCCTGCGTCTTACCCACGTTGACCGACAACCGCCACTTGGACAGCCACTCAGGCAGCAGGTCTAGCGCGCGCTGCATCTTGACCACCGCGTACTTCGCGTTGAGCGAGGTGGTAATGTACGCGGCGTCATCAGCGTACAGCGCCAGCATCGCCTCTGGCGTCGTGGGGATGTCGTCGGTGTAACGCGACGTAATAAAATCACGGTGGTGTCGAAGTTTTGGCGGGCCTCCGGGGTCCGCTTTAGGACTGCGTGGAACATGCAGCCGGGTCGTCCCTGGCGCGCCTTAATATGGCGCACGTACTCCGGCTCGTGTCCCATCGCTCGGAGCTCCTCCTCGATTTCCTCCGGGGTGGTGTCGACAGGCAGCCCCCTGATGGCCACCTTCAAGCTGCGCTCCGCCGGCAGCGAGTAGGCAAACCAGGATATGCCGATTTCCTTCTCTAGGCCAGTCAGGTATCTCTGGACCAACCTAAACTCGTCCTCGCTTTCGGGCGAGAAACGGACCCCCATGCCGTAAGGACGGGCATTGGGTGGTCGGCCCAGCTTTTCCCTTATGGCCCTGAAGTGGGCGGCTCATCCTGGCAGCCTCTCCACTATCAGCGGAGGATACCTTGGCCGCTTCTGCGGCTTCGGCTTAGGCTGGGTGGTGGCCGCTCCAGCGTCGTCACTGGGGGCCGCCGTCTGGGTCTGCGAACAATCAATCGAACTTTCTACAGACCGAGCACTCACCCCTTGCATCCTATGAGGCAGCTGCGTCGACGTCGACGGAGTCGGTGACGCAGGTGGTGGTGAGCGCCGGGCAGCCTCCGCGAAAGTTGGCGAGGCGGCGGGGCCATGGCCCCGCGGCGGCGCGCGCTCGTGCTGCGGCCGCGGCGGGTCGAGGCAGTACCGCTTCGCCTCCTCTTCGGTTTCGTCAGTGCTTCGGCGCCGTCGCTGCGGACGCGGCTCCAGCTGGAATTCGTAACCGAATCCCAGCGACGGCGTCGGAGACGCAGTAGGGGTGCGCCTAACAGGTGCGCTCGGACCCGGCGTGTAGTCGGCGTCGGCAGAGCCCGCCGACACCATCGACATGCTCGAGCCGGCTCGCGACGAGCATGCCGACAGGCCCGCAGGCGAGTCGTAGGCCGAGGCGCGAGGGGGCGCCGGGGAGTCTGGCCCCTGAGGCGCCGGAATCGTAGGCCGGGTGATGGGCGCCAGTTTGGGTGGGCGTCGGTCCCGCTCCGCCTGCGAGGGCCCAGACAGCAAGCTGTGGGTGGGGCCAGCGGTGGCGGTGCGGGGTGCTGCCGTGCCATGGCACAGCACGGTCGCCGCGGACGCAGCAGCACAGGGCGCTGTCGACGCGGCAGATCGCGACGATGTGGTGGCACGCACAGCTGGTTGCGCAGCGGGGCGCGCGGGGGGCGCGGATATGGGCCCTGAGACGCTTCTGCCTGGCCCCATGTCAAGCACCTAGCGCCATGGCACGCGCGGCCACCTGACGCGAGGCGCCTACCGGCGGACGTGCCCCCCCCCCCCCCCGGTCTTGACGCACCCGAGTAAGCCGCACCCATCCACACGCGGCCTACTCAAACAATGAGACTACACATTCATAACATGCACTCGGTGCGCGTCGTGTTCTAGGTTAATATAGGCACGACACGCACCGCACCACAGTCACGACTCCACAAGCGAATAAACTCACGTGATGACCGAGCGGCGCGGGCCTGCTATTCTATCGCTAACATGAGCGGTGTTACACAAGTACATTGCCGCTCATACTCACACACACGGCCCTTTTGCCTGGCGCGTAATCGGCTAGACCTGAAAGCGTGTCTGGCGGGGGCCAACAGCCGCGGTAGGGAGCGCCGAGTCACCTCCGTCGCTGGTCGTCACCCGCTAGGCCTCCTCCGGGTAACTGGAGGTCTCACTTGGCGATGACAGACCGCCGAGGTGGCGTGAAGATAGCGGCGCTATACATAGCGCCGTAGCGCCTCCTACCGGACACTTTTGCAACTACACATAGACAGGTTGCGTAAATAACGCGCCTGTCATCAGCTGGGCCAATACGGCCACCTCAACGAGGGTGCCCGTTGTCACGGGCGCCGCAGATGACACCGCGGGTCCAAGGACACTGTCCACACCCCGCCAGCCGCGCCTCAATGCGGGGGCGTAGCGACAACCACCAAGGTTAGCGACGGCAAACCGCACGCGACACTCCTCGCGGGCGACATGAACGTCAAGCACCCGGCGTGGAACAGCCGGACCACGAATCCCGGAGGAGGCGACTCTTGGCGGACGCAGAGGCCTGCGGATACACGGTTTCCGGCCCTGACACGCCGACCCACTACCCAGACGACCACGCGCACGCTCCGGACGTGCTGGACATCGTGGTCCACAGAGGCCTGAGTCACCAGCTCACCCAGCAGGTGATAGACGACGAGATGCAGTCGGATCATCAACCTGTACTCGTCGTCCTAGCACAGATGCTGACGCGACTCTCTCCTCCAGCGCCACGTCGAAGGTCGGACTGGCAGGCGTTCGCGGAAGCGATGGAGACCACCACTCCTACTTGGCCCACCGAAACCGCCGCAGACGTCGACGGGCTGGCAGAGGTCACCGCTTGCATTCAGCGCGCCCTCGAAGGGGCGACAACAACACTACCGCAGCCGCAGGGGCTTGTGTACAAGCCTCTGCCCACCCACATCAAGCAAATGGTCGCCCAAAGAAAGCGCCTTCGCAAGCGGTGGCAGGACACGGGCTGCCCACGGGTTAAGTCCGACCTCAACCGTCTCGCGGAGAAGGTTAGGGCCAAGCTCCAGGAGCACAACGCCGCGAGCTGGGAGGAACGTATCGACGCCGCAGAGGGAGACTGGACGTCCATACACAAGCTGTGCAGACAGCTTGCGAACACCCCGGCTACGGTGCGCCCACTACGCCACAGCGACGGGGCGCCGAGATACATCGCAGCAGACCGTGCGGAGATCTTTGCCGAGCACCTGGAGCGTCAATTCGAGCCAAACCCAACTGACGACACCGAGCACATCGCAGCAGTCGAGAGGCACCTTGGGGAGTACTTCGCGACGCCGATAGCTCCCGAAGAGGACCCGATTTTCTTCTCGCCTTGCGCGGTTAGACGCGCCATTCTCAAAACCAAGCCGAGGAAAGCCCCCGGAGCGGACGGTGTGACCAACACAGCGCTGCGCCACCTGCCATACCGTACGGTAGCGGCGCTGGCGCGCCTGTTTACGGGAATACTGCGCACAGGGGCCTTCCCGGCCTCGTGGAAGGAAGGGCGCGTCATTATGCTGCCCAAGGCGAACAAGGACGTCACGACCGGAACAGTTCGGGTTTCGCTCGGAGCACACAACGACGCTCCAGCTGTCGAGGGTACTGCACCTGCTAGCGGCAACGCTGAACAAGAAGGAGCGTGCAGTTGCAGTATTCCTCGACATGGAAAAGGCGTTTGACCGCGTCTGGCATGCCGGTCTGCTGTACAAGCTGTCGCAGACAGACGCGCCTCGTCGCTTGATACAGGTGGTCTCCTCCTTCCTCTCTAACAGGTCCTTCAGGGTGGCGGTAGACGGCGCGCTATCTAGCGCCCGCCCGATTGCCGCGGGCGTGCTGCAGGGCAGCTGCGTCTCGCCGCTCTGCTACTCCTGCTTCACCGACGACATCCCCACCACACCCGACACCACGCTCGCGCTGTACGCCGAAGACGCCGCGTACATCGCTACTTCGCTCAATGCGAACCACGCGGCCGTCAAGATGCAGCGCGCGCTCGACCTGCTGCCTGACTGGCTGTCGAAATGGAGGTTGTCGGTGAACGTGGTAAAGACGCAGGCGCTGGTTGCCGGCGGCACCACTCTCCCGCCACCCCTGAAGCTGCAGGCAGTCGACATCGCGTGGTCGCCCCAGGTAAAGTACCTCGGGGTCACCATCGACCGTCGGCTCTCCATGGTAAGTCACGTCCGCTCGGTTGTCACCTGCTCCGCCCAGTGCTCTCTTCCCGCCTCCCGCTGCGTGCCAAACTGGGCGTGTATTCGCCCACTGCTCACGTACGCCGCCCCAGCCTGGCTCGCCCTCACGAGCGAGAACACCAGGAAACTCCTCCGCGCACAACAAAACTGGTCGCCGCTCCTCGCTACGTGAGGAACACCACCATCCAGCGGGACCTCAAGATAGAGAGCCTGGACGCGAGGCGCCTACGGCGGACGTGGCCACCCCCCCCCCCCCCGGACTTGACGCACCCGAGTAAGCCGCACCCATCCACACGCGGCCTACTCAAACACATTCACTACATGCACTCGGTACGTGTCGTGTACTAGGTTAATATAGGCACGACACGCACCGCATCACACAGTCACGACTCCACAAGCGACTAAACTCACGCGATGAACGAGCGGCGCGGGCCTGCTATTCTATCGCTAACATGAGCGGTGTTACACAAGTACATTGCCGCTCATACTCACACACACGGCCCCTCTGCCTGGCGCGTAATCGGCTAGACCTGAAAGCGTGACAGGCGGGGGCCAACAGCCGCGGTAGGGAGCGCCGAGCCACCTCTGTCGCTGGCCTCCTCCGGGTAACCGGAGGTCTCACCTGGCGGTGACAGACCGCCCGAGGTGGCGTGAAGATAGCGGCGCTATACATAGCGCCGTAGCGCCTCCTACCGGACACTTTTGCAACCACACATAGACAGGTTGCGTAAACAACGCGCCTGTCACCGGCCGGGCCTATAAGGCCACCACAATGAGGGTGCCCGTTGTCAAGGGCACCACTTATGACACCGCGGGTCCAAGGACGAGGTCCACACCCCGCCAGCCGCGCCTCCATGCGGGGGCGTAGCAAGTTCCGCGAGCGACGGCAAACCCCCTCGCTACGTGAGGAACACCACCATCCACCGGGCGAAGCGCCTACCGCGCGACGCGCGCTACCCCCCGTTTCGACGCATCCGAGTAAGCCGTAGCTTGATAGGTAATTAACGATACCTATAATTAGCTGGCAAACCTAATAAATTGAAATCAATCAATCAATCAATCAATCAATCAATCAATCAATCAATCGTTTATTTTATAAAAAGGTGCACAGTTACAATAAAATATCACAACAATTAAAATAGAGCACAGTTGCTTATTTGCCTGAACTAGGTCAAAAACTAGGTAAATAAATGAAGTCTTGTCTTTCTGTGGTTTTCTTCATAAAATCCCTTTACCCTACACACCCGACATAGTAAATAACACCCATCCTGACACTCAAAGCTTAATAATTAAGTAGATACCAACATATTTACATGTAGTTTACATCCACTTTCTAACAAGCTCGTGACCAGCATGTCGTCCACGTAACACGTCAAGCACCCAGTCATACCCTATGTTCTATGGAGCAGGCCCGGAACCGTGCATTGCGGAACACCGCACGACATGTCGCGCCAGTCTCCATCGCGTTCCCGATTGGCGACACCTTTCTACTAAATAAGAGCCAACGATGTGGCACAAGTACGGAGGCACCCTGTGTTAGCACAGTGTCTCCCGAGTATAGCTCCATGGCAGGGTGTTGAAAGCGTTGGAGATGTCCGAGGACACCGTCAGCATCACCCCGCCCCGGGACACCGCTTCCACTGCCAGGACTCCTACCCACTTTTTTCTTACAGTGGAGCGCCCATGCCGTCTGCCGAAAAAACTATCGTGCAAATCCGGCCCCTCTCTGTACAAATGGCCGACGAGGCGGGCGGCAATTATATGCTCGAAAAGCTTACCCACCTCGTCTAGCAGCACTATGGGCCGTATGCGGACGGCGAGTCCACTGGGCGCCCCGCCTTCCTGAGCAGGACCAGACGACCCGTTTTCCTCTGACTAGGCCTGCTAAACTGGCTCTGCTCAAGACAAGCTGAGTTGTCCTCTCAGCTGGGACTCCAGCTCTTTCAGAGCGAGGGCAAGCGGACCGACAGGAACTCCATCGGGCCCCGGGGAACGGTTTGGGCCTGAAGCCGCGTTATTGCCGCCCTCATCTCTGGTTGTGTCTCATCCTCTGACTCTTCAGCTGTGAGCAAAGCCATCGGCGGCGGTGTATGCTCTCCTTTAGCAGGAAAGGACGCTGCGACCACTTCCTCCACCAGCTAAGGCTGCAGTAGATAATAACTAAGATGTCTCATGCTTTTGCGCTTCCGCGCGTCCACATTGAGGACTGAACCAAGTACAGACAGTGGTCGGAGCTACCGAGGGGTGATGAAACCGACACGGACTAAATGTCTGGATCAGTTGTCAGCAGAAGGTCCACGCACTAGGCTGTAGACTGTGTCAACATCAACATCAGGGGCCCGAGCAGCCCCTGAGCGCGATATCCTTATCGAAAAGAAAAAAAAATACATTTAATTATTTGATCGCGTTTATTTTCATTGTTGAAATTCACCCTCAGACAGGCAAATTGATATAATATTTAAAAGTAGTTCTTTCATCTTACTGCTAAGACATTAACAATATTTACAGCGAATATGTTTATTTTACTCAGGGCTCGAAAAGCTTACCCGTACAGGGGTTTTAATAAGCTTATTTTTTAGCGTTAGGTGGAAAAACCCTAGAGTAAAAGGTTAATCCGTATTGTAGTGTCAATCAGCCTATAATATCAGTTCACACACAGAGTCCAGTTTTGTACATAAAAATACGCATGAAAGTGACGGAGTTAGCCCGCGCTCGGTGCTTTCTTACATTCTAGTTAATCAGCAATATTTAAATAGTTACCCGTATATTATAAGGGTTAACCCGTATAATCTTTAATCAAACAAATGAAATAACCGATTAACCTTTTATTCCATCAATATGTTTTTACCACAGAAATTCTTTTACATCCGAGATGTAACCGAGCTGCGTATGTATCCTGAGCTGTGTTGCGTGTGTTCGCCGGTCTATGTCTGCAGAGGCGCGGCTTCGGGCGCGGAGTCAGACGCGGGTTCGGCTGAGGGCAGGTAGTCTTCCGTCTTCATGTCGTTGATGCCTAGTTCTTCGTTCTGCTCAAACGTCCGCTCGTACCGCGTCACCTTCAGCCCTGAAACACGTAACGTAGCCATTAGCTATCTGTGGTTCGGTGGAAGGCTGGAAGCAGTCTTGTATGTACACTAAGGGAAATTAATTGACGAGCAAATAAATATATCTGTCGTATGCAATAGCTATAATACGACTTTTTGTAGTGTCAACCTGCTAAACAATCTGATTTTCTGTCTGTACATGACTGTGTGACCAGTAAAAATGAGTGATTCACCCTTGTCTCATGTACTTAATTAATGTATCTCTATTTTACGAGCCGTGTGGGAGATTGAGGGAGATTCCTCATCGGCAAATAATAATAACCATTTTGGACGATCAGTTTTCAACAATATTTTGTGCACACTTTCGTTCTACATCATTTAAAGATTGTTTTGAATAGGGCCGGACTATATTTAACTTAAAATCGTTAAAACATGCATGCGATTGCAACATAAATGGTCGAAATATGCAATAAAAGCGCCAAAATTGCAACATAAAATTGAAATAAATACAACAAAATTATGTTTTTTTTTATCTTTTACACGGCAAAATACCTTTTTTTTCATGAAAACAGAGTATTGTTCGAAACTATCAGTGGCGTGATTGAGATTTCTATTAATTAAAATATTTATAAAAAAAAAGATCGCTCTAACACACTTAGATCAATGGGCACCATTTGCATTCAAGTGCTTTTTTGATAGTTAGCAAATTTTTGCATTTTTCCGGTTAGACACAGTTACAATATTTTTCGGACACATTTTAGCTAAGAGCTGCATTATCTTCAAAAAACAGCCATGGTATGTTATTGCATATGCTTGAAGTAATGAAGTGCAGTCACGAGCACCAATATGAATGTATACACTTTCCTAAAAAAGCAATTTTCGAGATAGGATCTATTACAAAAAAAATGTGAGTTCCAAAATACTATGTTCGTAACAACATTTTAATCAAAACAGAGAAAAAGAGGGTTGGAGAAAATCACTTTTAAAAGTTGCTAAGTGTTTACATAATGGTGCTCGTGACTACACTGTTGCATGCATACCGTCGTCGGTGTCGTTGGGGTCGTCGGCCAGGCTCTGCACGTAGGAGTTGCCGGCGGGGTCGTCCAGCAGCACGGTCAGCGGCAGCTCGCCGCGCAGCGCCTGCTCCAGCTGCTCCACGAACCTATGCAACCACACGGTGCAGGGGGTACACGAGCATAGGCGTCGCCAGAGGGGCAGGGGGGCAGCTGCCCCCCATCCCCGGCTCCGGATGTGAAAAACGTTTTAACTTTTCCTGCCTGATGCCATACGGAATTAGTAAGTACTGCAGTGTGTCCCTGCATGAAAGCTTCAATGCTACAAACTTTTTAGCTGGCTGCTTGATTTTAGAAAACAAAAAAAAAACATTTAATTTTGAAATCTAATTGTCTGAATGAAAAAATAGTCAATTTTTTATCGGCATCTGGCAGTGGGGTTTACAGAAAGATTGAGATGAGTCAATACTAGAATTTTTGTGGTAAAAACAACGTTTTTGCAAAAAAAATAACCGACTTCAAAAAAAACACAAAAAAAGTGGAAAATAACATTACTTTCGGAAGTCGGTGCCAAAAAAGTCAATGAAACAAACCATTGTCACCGACTTCCGAAAGTAATGTTATTTTTACTAACCTGTGCAAAAGCAAGGTGTCAAAAATTGTCGAGCTCGCTTTGCTCGCTCTTCAGACGATTTGGTGTATTCTTTGTGAAGGATGCAATAGTAGATTATGCACCAAGGAGTTAAAACAGTGTGTTATGTCACAGGCACTATTTTTAATCCCGAATGCAACGAGGTATTCTAGGGCTCCCGTGTGGAGCGAGGGAGCTTTGAGTTAACTCCTGAGCGAAGTGAGGGAGTTAAGACTAGAATTCTGAGAGAAATGAGGGATTTTAAGCTAGACGAAGATGCCTTTATCCCCGAGGCATACTCTACTTTTCACACCTACTGCAAGGAAATAAAAACCAATTCGATTTTCGAAATATGGCGTAGCGCACCAATATACTACCGCGGGTGTGTGCCAGTGTTGGGAGATGAAGGATATATTTCCCTTTTTTAGGGAAGTACAAATCGTTGTACATTTGACATTTTTTTTTTTACATTTTTTAGCCGAATTACTAATTTGTAACAATAACTTGCGTTTAATAAGCCAATTGCAGGGTGTCGTGCGTGAACGGGATCAGGCAATAGGTACATACACTACAGCAAAATTCGATACTAAGTGGTACTTTTTGTGAATGAAAATAGTTTTATATCTCTCTGTTTCATTTCCTGTTTGAAAAATAAAATGGGAAAAAAGTTGCAGATTGAATATGCGGTAAATTAAAAAACTGTGGTGTTTAAATTTACAAGCTCGCTTTGCTCGCTCTTGGAGGCTTAATTCCTTATACTCGTATTAAAAGATCTCCCTAAGCCGATAAGTAAAATCTATTTCTGATAAAATAAATAAAATAATAAAATCAACCCCCTTTGGCACCCTTTTGCCCCCCATAGCTAAAAGCTGGCGACGTCCGTGTACACGAGCGTAGCACACCACGCACTAGTGTATCATTTACGGTGAAATCACATGTACACGCACCGAGCAACATTTTCTTGCATTTTTTTCCGTTTCTATCACTTTCAATTGCAGCTCATAAGGTGAAAACGCCAGGGTAGCCCGCGATATTCAATTTTTCTTAGGTTTTATGCAATTAGCCGATCATTGTCACGTTTTTTTTGGGTGGGGGGAGGGCGTGTCAGACTCTTACTGACTAAAACCCACCCGTGTTCCTTCAGTTGCCTGTGCCAAGGGCCTAACTCTTTCGAACAAACCCGCAACCCTGGTAGGCATCGGTCCTAGTGGACCCCGTCAGTTTGTGCTGACATCTCTTCGAGGCGCGCGTGGAACACAACGCGCCATCGACCCGGGCCTGGTCCTTACCGGACGGCGAGCTACCCATTGTTCGCCGTCCGCAAGCCCGCGCCTACGGTGGCCGGAAATCCTGGGATTCCCGACGCCCGGGGCGTCTCCTGCGGGGGGAGGGGCGTGAGGGCGCAGATTTTGCCTCTCCCTCACGCGTTCCGCCTCCTCCTTCGCGAGAATTACTGCTTCGCAGAAGGAGGCGACGGTTTCTCATGTCCTCTCGCTCCGTACCATGGCCTGGACCAGGGCCGGACGCGAGAGATCGCCACCGCCGATCGCCTGCACGAGGACACGGCGGTGCTCCGCCCAAGCCGGGCAGACCCACACCGTATGCTCCACCGTGTCCTCCGGGCGATCCACGCAATGGCGTCACCCGGGCGTTTCCTCACGCCTTATCCGAAACAGGAAACTCCCGAAACAAACGTGTCCGGTGAGACCCCCCCCCCCGGCGTTACGCCTCCTCGCGCCACTCCCAAACGTGCGCGAGGACTTTTGCCTCCAAGTCCCATGGCGGTAGTTATTGTCATTAAACTAAATATGATTGGCGGCCGTTATACGTATGTATTTAAAATGAACTTTAAAGTGTGTTGATTATGTTGATGATTATAATTCTTTATGAGCATATTATTAGTTACGGCCGCGAATCATATTTTAATTAACATAATATAATGCGACACTCTCCTGCATATTGCAAAGAAACGTCAGAAAATTTGAATTTGGCGGGCTACCCTGGCGCTTCCACCTTAAGGTGAGAGGTCTAATCGCACGTTACAGTGCTTCCGATGCGAATGCATGCGGATGCTTGCGAGCGGACTTCTCGCTTCACCAAAACTTCTCGCGTTTACGTGACAGAGTGAGACAAAAGAGAGAGAGAGAGATACTCGAAATCGCTGATCCGTGCATGCAAACGTGATTTCACCCTAGTT
Source organism: Standfussiana lucernea (assembly GCA_964057025.1). Lineage (NCBI taxonomy): Eukaryota > Metazoa > Arthropoda > Insecta > Lepidoptera > Noctuidae > Standfussiana > Standfussiana lucernea. The sequence goes on along the minus strand of OZ059813.1, from coordinate 10,136,063 downwards.
CATTATCACAATTACTAGCAGTATAACTGTGGCTGATGGGATGAGCTGTACAAGCGGTGAAAGGGTCGTCCCTTTGTTCACTCGTGTGAACAATGGAACCTCTAGTTTGAAATTGTAACCTATCACGAATGGGCCAGCTGTTGTGATGGAGACCTCTCGTGAATGGCACACTCGCGCGGAGAAGTGCAGGCTACCTGTCGAGCTTGTCGCGGTGCTGGGCGGGCGCGTCGCCGAGGGCGCCGGGGCAGTCGCGCAGCTGCGCCGCGGTGGCGCTGAGCAGGCCCTCGGCCGTGGTGAAGCGCCCGCCCAGCGCGCGCCCGCCCACCTCCAGCTCCAGCTCGGGTATCTCCATGCTGCACGTCTCTGACTGCCATACAAACATAAATGTTCGTAAAACAGGATCAAACAATTCTTTTAAACGCCAACCTCAGTCGACTTCCAGTCTGACCGGATGTAGCTGAATACCAGTATTTTACTTGGGGTGACTGCCTATCTGACCTCCATAAATACGAAACCCCTTGGGACTGGTTGTCAGACTTCCGGGCCACTGACAAAAGATAACCGGGACCGACGGCTTCACGTGTTTTCCGAGGCACGGATAAAACTCACTACATAAGATGAAATTGACGGTCACCCATCCACAGACCGACCTTTAGAAGCGCGGCTTAAGCTTCAAGATCAACCTGTGCCGCTGTTGTTATTTAGCCACAAGCTCCGACCTTTTTTTTTAAACGTTAAGTTACTAAATGGATTTTTAGGCACAGTTGCTAGCTTTAAAAGTTCTTGTTAGACTTATTTGGGTGAGAGAATCATCAGAATCGGTCGACACCATAGATAATTTTCGCTGGATATAATTCAAAAACATTCTGACGAACCTCAAACTGTTTCGGAACCTCCAAACACTGTCATGAGTATGACCCAAAGCGTTATCAAAGGTGTCAGTAAAATTGTATGGAAATTGAATTATTTAGAAAATCAATCTAAACAAAATGTCGGACAAACAACTAGATGTTGATAAATGTTAAGAAACATTTAGTTACTGCTGTAATCAAACTGTCGACGTTCTGAGAACTGATAACTGAATCGGAACGCGTTTCGGCTGTCGTTTCGGCTGTCGTCGCTGGGAGCGCACTCGTGCTTGCCTTCGCATCAAAAAGGATGTAAGGGCAAGTCATGACATAGCAGAATGTTGTGCTGAAAACATTGGACTCAGACTCTACTTCGTTACCTTATTTAATGTTTGTGTTCACTACACTGTTGAAATTAGCATATTTTTCATTAATGTTTGCACGCCATTTTTATGGCGAAATGTGTCATTGCACTACATATTATTTTTACCATCTTTTCTACCACATTTACTGCAAAAAAAATACTTTTGATTTGGATAGTGGCGAGCACTAGCGGGCCCCGCCTACCTTGAGCACGTCGCGCGAGAAGTCGTCCTTGTTGCGGATGCGCAGCTCGAAGCGCACGCCCTTGTCCTCTATGCCGCCGCCCGACTTCACCTGCACACACCATACGTCTCTATTACATACTCGACTAACTTCATGAAGTTATGTATGGCTTCCCTCGATTTACTATGAAATGTTGGGCTAAGTTATTGAATGTTGTGTTACCTCGTTAGTGCGGTGTCCGCAGACGTCGCACGTGGTGCTCATGATGACGACCTCCTTGAAGTGCGGGATATCTGTCAACAACACGCACCAAGTTCGCATCAACCGTCATGTCAGCTCCCAGGCAAACCAATAAATGTGCTAAGTCACTGAAAGCCTACAGCATTGAACGGCGCTATACGTGTATGTACAGCCAGCAATACAGATTAAATAATTATTTATTTTATCATTTATAAGATATTGTTAGAACATAAGTGCACATCATTACATAACTTTGATTACAAAGGCGCAGCTGATTTCAAAAGAAATTTCTAAAAGCAGGCCCGCGAAAGGAAAAATTTAAATATGTAATAATTCACGGTCCCGAAGGCCGCGGGCAACAGCTTGTATTAAATAAAAGTACACATAAGTAAAATAATAATTTATTATTATACAAGGTGTAAACGGACCCTTCACGAAGCCGTGCACCAAGCATTCTGTACATCCAACTAACTACACAAAATGTTTTGCTGGGAAAAGACTTTTTTCGGTTGGAACTCAATGTATCGCACTCAACACATTGTGCTGATGGATGCATTGAATATTGCAGATTACAGAGGTCATGGAAGTATTTAAAGCAAAGATTAAAAATTTGTTTTTATTGTATTTTTTTTAAACCACATAAGTAACCACTGTCCATAAGTAGAAGGTTCCCAGGTATGGTCCGGAACAAAAGAACATCGCAGTGACGTGCCGGGGAGAATAAGTGCCTTTCGACTTCGTTAAGGGTACTTTTACACCCATTATAAATAATATATAGTTGTTATTATCTACGATTACAGCAAATACACTAGGTGGCACAGGCAGGGCTGGGCAAAATACATGCTTTGCTTTAATTGAAATACAAATTACAAAATACTATCTTGCAAGTATTCAAAATACGAAATACAAAATATCTTTAAGTAATGTATTTGGAATCTATATATATAAAACAAAGTCGGGTTTGTTACAACACTTATAACTCTAGATCTGCTGGACCAATTTTCATGGTTATTGATTTGTTGTATTTGTCTCTGCCTAGAATAGCAGAATAAATCTTAAAAACAATGAAAAATCGACGAATAAAAAATTACGAAAGATAAATAATTTTCCCAAAATGTTCCTTGGTTTCGTACCTGTCAAACATTTGATGTCCATCCTGTCAAATACTGTCAGTAGTGACAAATGATTGACAAATATTTATGCGTGCGTTCAGAAACTTATTTTATTTTGATCTAATAGAAAGGTTAATAAACTATTGTCTATGTCGCGAAAGCGTAAATTGTCGGTAGATAGGTGGTAGGTAGGTGGTAGGTAGGTGGTAGGTAGGTGGTAGGTAGGTGGTAGGTAGGTGGTAGGTAGGTGGTAGGTAGGTGGTAGGTAGGTGGTAGGTAGGTGGTAGGTAGGTGGTAGGTAGGTGGTAGGTAGGTGGTAGGTAGGTGGTAGGTAGGTGGTAGGTAGGTGGTAGGCAGGTGGTAGGCAGGTGGTAGGCAGGTGGTAGGCAGGTGGTAGGCAGGTGGTAGGCAGGTGGTAGGCAGGTGGTAGGTAGGTGGTAGGTAGGTGGTAGGTAGGTGGTAGGTAGGTGGTAGGTAGGTGGTAGGTAGGTGGTAGGTAGGTGGTAGGTAGGTGGTAGGTAGGTGGTAGGTAGGTGGTAGGTAGGTGGTAGGTAGGTGGTAGGTAGGTGGTAGGTAGGTGGTAGGTAGGTGGTAGGTAGGTGGTAGGTAGGTGGTAGGTAGGTGGTAGGTAGGTGGTAGGTAGGTGGTAGGTAGGTGGTAGGTAGGTGGTAGGTAGGTGGTAGGTAGGTGGTAGGTAGGTGGTAGGTAGGTGGTAGGTAGGTGGTAGGTAGGTGGTAGGTAGGTGGTAGGTAGGTGGTAGGTAGGTGGTAGGTAGGTGGTAGGTAGGTGGTAGGTAGGTGGTAGGTAGGTGGTAGGCAGGTGGTAGGTAGGTGGTAGGCAGGTGGTAGGTAGGTGGTAGGTAGGTGGTATGTAGGTAGTAGGTAGGTGGTATGTAGGTGGTAGGTAGGTGGTAGGTAGGTGGTAGGTAGGTGGTAGGTAGGTGGTAGGTAGGTGGTAGGTAGGTGGTAGGTAGGTGGTAGGTAGGTGGTAGGTAGGTGGTAGGTAGGTGGTAGGTAGGTGGTAGGTAGGTGGTAGGTAGGTGGTAGGTACTAGGAGAGTAGGCTAGGTGGGTAGGTAGGGTGGGTAGAGTAGGTAGGGTAGGTGGGGTAGGATTCATTGACTGTTAGGCGGTACGAAGTTCGCCGGGACAGCTAGTATGAAATAAAATACAGTATTTTAGCTATTTTTAATTGAAATACTAATTACAAAATACTATTAAGAATAAAAAGTAATCCAGCCCGGCATGGGCTAAGAAGCATTGTAAAAGAAGATTAATCAGTAAAACCCAAGTTTGCTTTTATGAGCTCTAGATTTTTAAATGTGCTGTCAGACAAACAGCCTCTTGTTGGAGAATGAATAAAACCTGCTAAAGAAAACAATCATTCTACAGGTCCTGATGAGCACACACTTGTGTTAAATTGTATGAACACATTTTTTTTTTATTTGGTATTTGATTTTTATTTAAATTTTTGGTTAAATTTATTTATTTAGGCAATTTTATTTAAGCAAGTAATTGAAATACAAATACCAAATACGTTTTTGTATTTCAATTACGTATTTTAATTACAAGTAATTCAAATACTGCCCAACCCTGGGCACAGGATACACAAGCGCGGGCGCATATCATGGCTGTGCATAAGCAGAAAGTAATTATGACTTGTTACATTGAAACAACCCGGACTGCGCAAACGTGTTGTTTTCAACTGCGAACAGATGTGTACGTTTGTATTGCTCTGATGGATCTCTACGGCATACGGAAATCGGATCTCGTTTATTTGTTATTGCTTGTGGTACACCGCGTCGAATTAAATTAGCTAGCGACATTCTACAGAGCTGATAAAACAAAAGTAAACAGATACGATGACGCGAGTATCTATAGGGTGGTATAAAACACAGGTAGTGTAGTTACTCAAAATATTTTTTTTTTTGTATGTGAACACTACAAACGTATAGTTAAACCATCGGTAGTTGACTTAAAAACTTCATCGCATTTGGATATCTACACCCACAAATTCTGCGGCGTTGCGCTAGCGAATCGAATTCGACGTCATATATTAGTGTGTGTGATCGCACAAGGTAACAAAAAAAAAAAAACGGACTTCCAAAAGAAACACTAAAAACGGGGGAAATAACTTTACTTTCGGAATTCAGTGGTAAAAAAGTCAATGAAACAAACAAAAGTCACCGGCTTCCAGAAGTATATTATATTGCAAAAAAGTTTTTTTTTTTTCTCCTTTTTAGTTGTGGTATCTCACACACATCCTTGTGAAGTATCAAGTTTACATTGTAACTAGAAGTTATTAGCACATCATCGACCCAGACGAAGATGATGATGCGTATCATAGAGGGTGGCTCATACAGTACCGAAGCTAAGTTAACCAAATTAACGAGGGTGCGTGATTCTAATTCCAAATGAAAAAAGGATCACTTGAAACCGACCAGTCAGTAATCACGCAGAAATCGGTGTAAATATATGAAAAAGAGAAAGATGCTGATGAGATACATAACCTCCTCCTTTTTAGAAGTCGGTTTTTACTCGTATGCGCGTCATCTATAGCTACGTAGGGCGACGACTTGGGAGGCGGGTTGTGCGCACACGAACGAATTATTGTTCGACCCATATGCTGGGTGCTTGGCACCGAAAGTGTTAAAAGGTTTGGAAGAAGGGGGCCCTTGCCTAACGGTTGGCCGCGCTACAGGCTGACAACAGCAGACATGCGGTATACTGACTGGTGATCTTCATGTTAGTGTCGGCGGGCGCGTTGCAGTCGGGGCAGTTGGTGCGGAACGTGAGCACCTCGTCGGCCGCCAGCTGCTCGTACGTCATGCAGCCCGGCGCCAGCGGCGCCAGCAGGTGCCCCGCGTCGGCGCCCGCCGCCCGCGGCCCCGCGGGCTGCGCCTGCCGGGGACGAGAGCGTCATTAAAAAAAAAAAAAAAAAAAAAATAAAATAAGTTTATTTCATATCATTTTGGTTTACATTGCATATCGAGGAGTCTCCATTTAGGCATAGAAATGCCTGTAGTTGAAGGCTCCGCTCAATCCCTTACATTATAAATATACAATTATGTAATTAACAAAAGGGTGTGTGTGTATGTGGGTGTGTATGTGTGTGTGTGTGTGGTTGAAAAAGTGGGAAAGACAGAGTTTGAGTGTGTGTGTAGAGTTTGTGTGTCATTTCTAACTAACATCGTGTACATATAACAACACAACTGTCATTCCCGAACAGCCACATTTCGCCAGCACTGTTTAAGCCCCAGTCCCAATGAAGTACTTACCTATCCATCATAATAAATCATCATCATAAAGTAAAGTAAAGTAAAATTTATTTGCAAGGATTGTAGGTAAGTACATAAAATAAGGTGTAACTATAAAATGGGTGAGCCTTGTGCAATGTGCCTTATATTAGGCATGCAAATATTAATGACATTGAAAACTAGTAAAATTAAATAATGGTTACACATTAGTTGGCACAGTGTTTTTGTCTCTGTGCGGCTAAACATCTGCCTGCCTTTCCGAACTATGTTGGGATCGGCTCCCAGTTTAACCGGATGCAGCTTAATACCAGTATTTTACATGGAGCGACCGCTATCTGACCTCCACAACCCAGTTAGTACTGGGTAATACGATACCCCTTGGTAAGCACGGAGGAGACTCGGTATGTAATGGGTGGTCACCCATCCACAGACCAATCCAGGCAAGCGCCGCTTAATCTGACGATCGACCCGAGCGGGTGTAAATATTTAGCCACGAGCTCCTCGAATAGGTAAGTACTTAAATATGTAAAATTGATTTGTGTACAAACAATAAATTATGAGTAAATTACGAAATAATAAATATCGTGAAAGTGCAAAACAAAACAAAAATAATTATATATATTTATAAAAAAAAATATAGATAAATGGGACGGCACGCGTGTTCTTAATATAAACTCTTTTGCAAAAAAAAAACAGGCACTTTAGATTTTTTTCTCTACTTCAATGAAGAAGAACAAGAAATAGGTTTTATTAATTTGACGATGTATTGGCATGTTATTTGAAGCATCCTGGCATGATTCTTTACGTTCCAAATTTAAAATTTGAAATTAATAAAAGAAAAATAATGATTATTGTGGATTATTCTCAAATTGCTTTACTAATGGCGCGAATTGCTGAAACGATTTTTAACTGATTACGATGTTTTAAAACTTTTTGGATATTTTCTGCAAATTAAACAATTTAATCTTTTTTTTTACAATAAATACCACTTTTTGATATGAGTGATAAAGTGATAAGGGCCGGTAAAATGATAGCCCTACTTGAAGAAGGTTGTTCGCAAACTTACGTGTCTCAGCGGCTAAATGTGAGTCGTTCAACTGTCCAGAGGACTTGGCAACGGTATCAAGAGACCGGTTCGGTCAAAAGAAGACCCGGTTCGGGAAGAAAACGATGCACAGAACCAAGAGATGGCCGCTTTTTGGTGAGTCAGGCATTGCGGAATCGTAAGGCGTCAAGTGTGGACCTGAAGAAGAGCCTTGAAGAAGTAAGAGGAGTAGAAGTTAGCTTGTGGACGGTCAGGAGGAGGCTTTTGGCTGCCAATATCAGGAGTTACCGCCCAGCTCGGGGCCCTAAATTACTCCGTGAGCACCGTGTTGCTCGACTTCAGTTTGGAACTGTGCTTCATGGACTCTGGAGGACTGAAATAAAGTATTGTTTTCTGATGAAGCTAGAATCTCTTTGTGTGGAGAGGACCAACGCCGGCGAGTGCTGCGAAGACCACGGGAACGCTATGCGGAAGTGTGTTTCGAAGAAATCACTCCTTGTGGCGTAGGCTCCGTTATGTTTTGGGCAGCAATTAATTCGACGGAGCGTACGGAGTTAGTTTTCATAGAAAATGGAACATTGAATGCACACCGGTACATAATGGAAGTCCTAATTCCATTTGCACAACCCACATTGACTGCACTTGGGGAAGATTCCATTTTTATGGACGACAATGCTCGCCCGCACCGTTCTGGCGACGTGGAAGCGTACATGCAAGAAGTTGGGATCCGTCGTTTAGATTGGCCAGCTCGAAGTCCTGACCTCAATCCAATTGAGCATGTCTGGGATGTTCTAAAGAGACGGGTAAGATCAGTGCAACCTGCTCCACAAAACATCAGGGAGCTAAAAAGAGTCATTGCAGAAGAGTGGGAACGTATTCCTCAAAACGTTATTAAAAACATCGTGGAAAGCATGCCCAGAAGGATTCAAGCTGTGATTTTGGCAAGAGGAGGTCACACTCGTTATTAGGTTTTTACATTTGTAACTTTATTTAATTAAAAAAAGTAAAAAAAAATCTTGTCTTTATTGCCGACCACTTCTTATTGTTTGGGCGTGTACATCGGTTTTAAAGAATCCATCGTTTTTTTCTTTTAATTGCCCGAATTCACTTCACGCGCATTAATTTACACGATTATAAGTATACAGACTACGTCAAAGAAATAAATTTCATTTAATTAACTCAAATCGACCTTAGAACGTAAATTTCCTTAGGTGCCCGTTTTTTTTTTGCAAAAGTGTGTATAATAAGCGCCAGCAAGTTCCATACAACCCCCCTGTCATGTCGTCCTGCACCAAAAAGGCTCAGAACGCATTAACGCCATTTTTAACCGACGAAAAAAAGCGGAGGTTCTCAAGACGACACATTTATTTTGATTAAAGTGCGTCATGGTTACTTTGAAAGCGCCACAACACGTTGTGGCTGTTCTTCAGCTCAGCACGTCGAGTGGCCAGTGGGCGGCTGTCACAACTCACACGTACCTCTTGTTCGCGCTGCGCGTAGATGCCGAGCGCCTTGTCCTGCTCGTCCGAGCGCGGGAACTGGCGCCGCGTGGCGCGCGGGTCGCGCCGCGGCGCCGCCGTGTTCTCTAGGTAGCAGTTCCCTGCAAGCGGAGGGGGACAATTAAATACAACGGCTATGTACACTACACGGGCCAGTACACCTTGTTTTGCTGAAGTGTGTTTGCAGCGGCGGGGCCAGGCCATGATAAACCTGTTGAGAATTCGTGAAAGTATACAGCATGTGTCAATAAATCTGGTTATTTTTTCGCAGTTGTGTGGCTAAAACACGGCAACTTGGCATAGAATGTTAGCATCACGTCAGCAAAACAATCATTTAAATTGATTCCCCAGTGGGGGGTGTACTCACCGGAGATGTCTTCCAGCTCGATGGTGAAGGGTTTCTGCCCGCTCTGCAGCTCGGTCAGCTTGTCGATGACGGCCTGCACCTGCGCGGCGTCCTCCGGGTGCTGCGTCAGCCGCAGCGCCTGCTCCTGCGACAGCCCGCGGACGGCGCGCGAGATGATGCCCTCTATCGTCGTTATCTCTGCAAGTGGTAATAGTTATGATAAAAAATGTTCTTTTTTTTTAGAAACTTGAATACATTGGAATTCGACGCGAACAGCTAAATTGTTTGAAAGTTACCCGAGGGGCAGAGCTCAACGTGCTGTGTGGATTAATGGTTGAGCGAAAGGATGTAAAATTAATAACGGTATTCCCCAGGGGAGTATTTAAGGGCCTACTCTATTTTTAATTTTCATCAATGATCTCTGCCCATTAAATTTTACCAACGGCAAGACAATCACAGTATCGGACGACATGGCTCTTTTCAATGGCGATACTTCAGAGGAAGTGTTCCACTCTGCAACAATACCGTACCTCCGGGCTGGCTCTGCGCGGGGATCTCGAAGTCGAGCTCGGGGATACGCACGCTGGTGTAGTCGCTCTTCACGACCTGCCGGTTCAAGTCCTCCGCGCTCTCCACCTTCAGAGACCACCTGTAACCACAGGCACAGTGACAATATGCTACCATACTCACGAAAGTGTCTGGACATGGAGGAATAAAGAATATTTTCTGACAAACTGATCGTAATTGGTTACAGAAGCAAAGCTGTAACAGTACCAGGTCTCATCAAATCATTTTACAATAATAGGGTTTGGCAGCGGAATTTATAAAAGAAGACCCCCGGGCTGCATCACCAGCACGTCCCTGCAGTACGGGAGCACTACAGACACGGCGCGCTACTCACCGCACGCCCTGCTCCTCGTAGGCTCCTCCGGGTTGCAGCTCATTGTTCTGGTAGCCGCACTCCTCGCACGAGAACGACATCACTACCACGTTCCGGTAGTACGGGATGCGCGTCAGCAGCAGGCGTGTCATGCCCTGCACACACAATATTATACAACTTCAATAATATTTTGACAGTTTAATCCATCAGTAAACAAAGTGATTTTTTTTGACATCGCAGTGTAACGACTATGTTATAAGAATTGATGATTTTTAAGGTGACTGTGCTATTTTTCCTAAATCTATGACAGTTTATTACTACTCACAATGTCACGAACGACGTTTAATGTGCTTTCTCATCTCTGATATCTACCCTGTGTGCAATGTGTGCCTTATGAAGAAACTTATTGCAGTTTAGATTAGACTACAAATTAGGGCATGCGGGATGTAATATAGGTTATTCGACTTGTGAAATAGCTAACTAGTAGCCAAAACGTATTGACGGCGGCGACGCCGCGACGCCGAACGGTCGATACCCGAGGTTAAGAGCGTTTACGTCTATCGCGCAAAGTCAAGTTTAGGTAATTCAATGCATTTTTTACGCACACAGAAGCGTGCATGTCTGTGTGCAATGCGCTGGCGCGTCCTCTTGCGCTATAGTCAAACTAACCCACTATGATCCGTTCGAGTGCAATTTGAACGTACACGGATTACTAAACTACGAGTGCATAAAATAAGTATTTAATAATATATTGCAAGTATAGCTATAATTATGATTAATATTAAAGTCGTTTTTTAGTTATTCAAACATGAATTTGTTGATCTAAACTTTAGAAAGAAACCCAACTTCGTTAATTATTATTGATCAGTCTACATGCGCTGCCACTAAAAATCACCATCTGCGGCAATCACCACGGAAGAAGATGTAGAGAAGTATCTAAATTTAAAGTAATTTGCATGGTTTTCTTTTATTCGCCAATTGTTTTTCCTATCGATATTGTAATAAGAATCAGTTTCATAACGGTAATCGGTAATCATACAGTTTCATACGGTAATCATAGTACACTTACACACTACTCATATACACTCATCCATCAATAAACACAATCACACGCAGACACAAAACAAATCAAGTAAAACACTGGCACTCATAGCGGCCCCTGCGCATGCGTTGAGAACCACTGGCTCGCATATTACTCACTACTACTTATCGTTGGTCCATCACAGCTCGTGACAGTCACGACACATACATTCTGGCAATGTTTTTTCTAAGTACCCGCGCTCATCTAATTATTTCTCTTTTCTTCAAACATATATAGTATTCCGATCAGATACTTGTCACACTTTAATCACAACATGAATAAGTTAAGTATTTGTTATCAGAATACGCGCGGACTTAGGACTAAACTACCTTTGTTTCATCGTAATATTCAATCGCAGGACTTTGATCTTATAATAGGTTGGGGAAAAAGTTTCTTCGCATTTTTTAAGAACAGACAATACATTTTTTAATATAGTTATACATTTAACTAAAGTGTGTAGGTACCATTTTGTTCGATAACTTTTTGCCATCTTGTAGGTAGGGACATGATCCCATTGACATTTTCGCGACAAGTGGTTTTGGCAGTCCTCTCGTGATGTTAACCTGACACTGCCTAAAGAATTCTGAAGAGACCGAAACAGGTGGAAATCTGAAGGTGCAAGGTCAGAACTATAAGGCGGATGCATTAACACCTCCCAGCCAAACTCTCTTAATTTTTCCTGAGTGGCTAAAGATGTGTGAGGTCTAGCGTTATCAGAATGAAAAACCACACCCCTTCTGTTGATTAATTCCGGCCGCTTTCTCTCAACTTCCTTGCTTTAATCTCATCAGTTGCTCGCAGTAGAGTTCAGAATCGATGGTCCTGCCTGGTGGTAACAGCTCATAATGAATAGTGCCCTTCCAATCCCACCACACACACACCATCACCTTGTTGCGAGTTAACCCGGGTTTCACTACAGTCTGTGAAGCCTGACCGGCCTTTGACCACGACTTTTTTCACACATTCTTGTCTCACGTGATCCACTTTTCACCACCAGTTATCAGCTTCTTCAACAATGGTTCGGTTTCATTACGTCGTAATAAAGAATCACAAATGAGTACACGGTTCATTAGGTTTCTTTCAGTGAGCTCGTGAGGTACCCAAATTTCGAGCTTTTTTGTGTACCCAGTTTTTTTTCAAATGCGCCAAAACTGTTTTGTGGTCAATTCCCAGTTCTTCAGCTACGTCGTAACTACTGATATGCCGATCTTGCTCCACTCAAACACTATCCACTCAAAAATGGCACCCATTTTATCCGTAATAGGGCGACCAGAGCGACGTGCATCGTTGACATCAAAATTTCCAGATTGAAAACGCTTAAACCAAATTTGTGCTACTCTCAGACACTGCACTGGGTCCATAAACATCGCAAATTTTTTTTCGCGGCTTGCGTTGCATTTTTACCTTTATTGTAGTAAAATTTTAAAATGTATCGAATTTCTTCATTAGATTCACTCATCTTGACGTTACGAAAAACAAATGAAAACCACACATTTTCCTAATTTGAATTTGGAATTACATATTATGTTCTTTAAAATTTAAACTTTCAATGATGCCAAAACCCATCACAGAAAGGCGACCTACACTTAGCCGCAGTCTATATACCCCCCAACAACAATATCCCAATAATGCTTAAGGACTTTAAAGACTCACTTCTTCAATCCTACAATTTGAGCCCAAACGATACGTACCTAATAGTAGACGATTTTAGCTTACCCTTCCTAACATGGTTTTCGGACGGACACGGTTGGAAATCTAAAAGTAATTCCGATTTATTTCAAGTCACAACGGAATTTCTTAATTGTTTAGATTTTATGAATATGTCTCAATACAACCTTAAACCAAACTGCTGTGACAATGTTCTCGACCTTGTTATCTCTAATATATCTTTAGAGTGCACCTTAAGCGAGATATCGCTAGTGGACATTGACAAGTATCACGCCCCACTCGAACTTTGCATTGAAAATTGTTCTTTTAAACCTATTCGATCTCAACCTAGAATTAAAAAAAGTTTTTTAACGCTGATTTTGGGAAAATTAATTCGGAGCTCGTTAACATAGACTGGAATAATCGTTTCGACCACCGTAGTGTCGAGGAGTGCGTCGACATCCTTTACGCAACATTAAACTCAATTATAGAATCACACGTTCCAACAGTAAAAGTGATTCCGATACCCGAAGTGGTACCCTCCATCATTAATAAATGTTATCAAAAAAAAAATTAAAGCACACCAAAGGTGGAAAAAATTCAAATACCAAACAGACTATGATGAATTTGCCTTGTTAAGATCTCGGGTAAAGCTTCTCCAAGAAGAGTCTTACGCTAAATATACTGCAAGATGTGAGGAACAATTAATAAAATCACCTAAAGAATTTTGGAAGTACGTGAATAATAAAAGGCAATCTTCTGGATGGGTATCTCGATATACCATATTGCGAGGGTTCGCAATATGGTATATCGAGGGGTAACGTACTCGAACAGTGAGGACATCTGCAATGCATTTAATAATTTCTTTCAAAAAATTTTTAATCCTACAATCAGTAATAGTGCTATGTGTTGCGATGATACCCCCTTTCCAAATGTTACTCACTCCATTGAAATCCCTCCCGAATCACCAAAAACCGTTTTCGGATTATTAGACAGTAAGAAAGGAGCCGGTACTGATGGGCTTCCAACAATCTTTATAAAAAACTAGCTGTCCCGGCGAACTTCGTACCGCCTAACAGTCAATGAATCCTACCCCGCCTACCCTCCCTGCCCAACCTACCCTACCTACTCTACCCACCCTACCTACCCTGTCTACCCCACCTACCCTACCTACTCTACCCACCCTACCTACCCTGTCTACCCCACCTACCCTAGCTACTCTACCCACCCTACCTACCCTGTCTACCCCACCTACCCTAGCTACTCTACCCATCCTACCTACCTACTTCCTCCTACTATCCTAGTACCTACCTACCTATCCTACTCTCCTAGTACCTACCTACCTATCCTACCCTCCTAGTACCTACCTACATATCCTACCCTCCTAGTACCTACCTACATATCCTATTCACCTATTACCTGCCTACCTATCATACTCTCCTAGTACCTACCTATCCTACTCTCCTAGTACCTACCTACCTATCCTACTCTCCTAGTACCTACCTACTGATAGACAACGCAAGAGTTAGCAGAACTGGGGCGCGGTGCGGGCCACGTTCTGTGTGTGTATTGGTGTGTGTAAAGGCATATTCCTGAATTTTTTTTGCTATAAACCTCTCGGATCCCGAGACCTTTCCAACGAATGCAAAACCGTAGAAATCGGTTCGTGCGTTCTGGAGTTATAGCGTCAGGAAGGAAAACCCGACTTATTTTTATATAGTAGATTGCGAATTAGGTTTAACTTCTCCCCTTATGATCATCTTCCAGCGATCTCTCGACGAGGGCACGTTCCCGCGACAGTGGCGCGACGCTCAAATTGTATCAATCCACAAAAAAGGTTCCAAACGGGAAGTTACTAATTACCGAGGCGTATCGCTATTGAACAACTTTGGGAAGATACTGGAGAAAATTGTATACAGTAACAACAATGCGGCAACCAAGCATTGTATACCCACTTCCCAACACGGCTTCGTAAAATCTCGTACAGTCAATACCAACCTTCTTGAGCTTGCCAATTATTTTGTTACGGGTATGAACGACGGCGCTCAAGTTGACGTAATATACACAGATTTCGAGAAAGCTTTTGACCGGGTAGATTTCTACATTCTGATCGAAAAACTAAAAGCTGTAGGTATTAAGGGGAACCTGCTAAGATGGATAGAATCTTACCTGAGAAACCGACGGCAAGCTGTAGTTGTCGGTAGTTACCGATCTGATTATGTGGAAGTTACTTCCGGGGTGCCCCAGGGCTCACTTGTATCCCCCTTACTTTATAATATTTATTTATTTGACATAACGCAATGCTTCCTTTACTCTGAACATCTTCTTTATGCCGACGACAAAAAAAATCATGAAAATAAATAACCCCAATGACTGTCAATTGATCCAATCTGACTTAGATAGACTTAGTGATTACTATGAGTTGAACAATATAAATGTAAAAACTAATATATGCCAAATAATAACCTTCTCTAGAAAACGCAACAATATCATTATAACTACAGTATCAGTGGTGATATTATTCCGCGAGCATCTCAGGTTAGGGATTTGGGTGTGATACTGGACGAAAAGTTCACGTTCGAGGCACACATTGATCACATCACCAGTAAAGCATACAAGTCCCTCGGATTCGTTATACGTAACAGCCAGCAGTTTAATAGTCCACTATGCCTAAAAATTTTATATTACTGCTATGTAAGGAGCATACTAGAATCAGCAAGTGTTATATGGAGACCTTTTTATAAGAAATATATTGATCTAATCGAATCCATCCAACGTAAATTTGTTAAGCATCTAAATTATAAAACTAAAGTTGACATCCTAAATTACCCGGACTCCTGTCGATACCACAATTTAAATACTCTGGAAGAGAGACGGCAGATAAATGACATGGTGTTATTGTACGACCTACTTAATAATAAATTTGACTGTTCACAATTCCTCGGCAAAATATACTTCAACGTCCCACTCAGACGTACCAGACATACCACTCTGTTAGCAGTTCCTTCAGCCTCCACTAATTACATGAAGAAGTCACCTTTTTTGCGTCTACCCGCATTATATAATGACAAGTTCCCAACACTTGACCCCTTTAGTATCACACGGAACCGTCTTAAAAAAGAGATCATTTCAATCCTGGATCAAACGCGGGATACCCAGTTACCCCAGTAGTGCCAGTTGTCATAAGTATATAGACATACACACAACATTACACACATATACAAACAGACACCCACACCGTACAGATACCCACACACACATAGATACACACATAAACTATAACGACAATTAATTCGAAGGGGCTACATTAGTGACAGTACAGTGAGAAGAAGACTGGCTGAAGCAAACCTGAGACCTCGAAGACCAGCGAGTGGCCCCAGAGTCACTCTTTGATTATCTTATTATTTTTCTGTGTACTTCGTAACCATAGTTTAGTATAAGAATTTTATGTTTATGTACTGTCAACTGTGAAGCTACCTATCATAAAATAAATAAATTTGTGATTGATTAATAAATATTTCTTATTCTATTCAAATAAATCACTTTATACGGATTTCCTTATGTCTATTTTATATTATATTTTAACCTGACGTGATGTTCCTCTTAGTGACACCTCTTATGAGGGAAATACAATAGGTTGGCGTTAACTTTAAAAACAATTTATGTTCTTATTTACAAAAAAATAAATTAAATAAGTAAAAGTTTTAATAAATAAAATTAGTAGGTAAAAAATAGGGTAAATATTTGTTGTCACTAAAATATTGTCAGTCATCAAAAATAATAGTAAAAAAAATTAATCATCAAAGTACCAAGATTTCTCAATCACACTATAAACGTCCGCTATCCTTCTAAGTACGACTAAGGTCAACTCAGGTCAGGCAGAGCGCCGAGCGACGTGTCCTCACTCTAGAAAACCTCGCGGCGGACTGATTTAAAATTGCTCGCGCGCAATGGATTTATAGTAGTTTTCAAATATTTATAGAAAAATAATCACTGTAAATTAGTTGAAATTTTAAATTGGATGTTTTAAAGCATATGTTCTTCTATTATTGTAATGAGTTTTTAAAATCGTTACATGCTTTTCAGGAACAAGTCGATTTCGGAACGATTTTTATGCTGTCTTTTATTATCTGCGATGGTTTTGTTCGGCAACTGTCATTTTTGACGTTTCACTTTACGACCTTTTTTCGTCATGGTAACGCACCAATTTAATTTTACAAATCCGGTATAATCTCGGATATTTTAGGCCAAATGATGCCATAAACACCCTCGACGAGGTGTTCTGAAGGAGGGATCCTTAATTTCTTCGTTAAGATTTGTTTCTACCAGACCAATATGTGGTCATCATTTTGGGTTCGTGTTTTAAGTCTAATTGATGTTTCAGAATTTCAATATTGGACGATTCTCTAGTGTGATTGTCACCCACTTAGGATTTATCGGTATACTAATCTTGCCAAAAACGGTTGTTTTCTTGGGTTTGTGTTAATTATAAATGTGATTATGCCGAAAATAAATATGGTAAGTGCTATTTATGACTACTTTATGATAGTATACAAGTTTATTTATCTGTAATATTATTTGATTTATCACAATATTTGTTTTTTTTTTTTGTGAAATATTTACTCCCAAAGTTTGTGGAACCTCTGCCCATATAGAACAAAGAAATGTGGTCTTTATATGGCCACTGCCCTGTAAGTTGTCTACATAATTATTAAGGGTTATACTCTCTGGCCCAGGGCCAGCCCCATAAGAAGATAAGATAAGAAGGGTTATACTAGTAGATCACGGTAAATTAATCGTTCATAATATGCCAAAGTGTGTAAAAAAAAGTGCATCAGAGCAATAAGTGGTATTAAACCTGATGACTCATGTAGACCAATGTTCAAGAGGTTTGGTCTGCTACCTCTACCATGTCTGTATATATATGAGGTATGTATATTTGTAGTTAACAACAAACATTTATTTAAATCAGCAAATGATGTAAATCCCAGAAACAGACGAGATCCTCATAAACTGGTATTAAGTGATTTGCCAAGACTTGCGAAATACAACAAAAACTGCCTTGCAATGTGCGTACGTATTTATAACAAAATACCAAGTCGCTTTAAAATATTGAACTCGAGAAAATTTAAGACAGAATTACACAAGTGGCTTATTGAATGTAATTTTTACAGTTTAAAAGATTTTATGGATGTGAGATGTTGATTCCTTTTGTCAAAATATAAATTTTTGCATGCTATGTTATATCTTAGCGAAACATGTTGAGCTACTGTAATAATATTAACATCAATGTATACCATGTTTTACGCAAATAAATGATTTACTTACTTAATAAACCATACAAAAATCTCCTAACAAACACTGTTTGATCATTTCAGAACACGCAAAA
The DNA here is from genome assembly GCA_964057025.1 of Standfussiana lucernea. NCBI lineage: Eukaryota > Metazoa > Arthropoda > Insecta > Lepidoptera > Noctuidae > Standfussiana > Standfussiana lucernea. Next base: position 10,118,175 of record OZ059813.1, on the reverse strand, counting down.
ACCACATAAAAATCGAATTGTTCGCGAACATGAAATCGAAAGAGCTGAATAATGTTGGGGTTCACATGCCTTCTGAGGGAACCAGGAAGCGATGTCGCTACTGCAGCACAAGACAAAAACCCTAAAGGTCGAAAATAATGTGCAAGATCTGCCAAGTACCGTTGTGTTCAGCACCTTGTTTTGATGATTTTCACCATTAAAACTAATAAACATTTTTTTTCTTAGTTATAGTGTGGTTTTATTAATTTCTGGGATTAATTTACAGTGAGTAGTCTAAGCCTTAAAAGCTGCGTAGATAACATGTAGGACAGTGGCCACATACAGACTACATGTCTGCATGGGCAGCAGGCAGTGGTCATATGGAGACGACAGGGGTTTTTTTTTCAGGAACAGAAAAAAAAACAAGAAATTATATTTGTGCATAGACGAGATGGGAGGCGATGTGGAAAACATTTTATGCAAGTTCTTACAGACCAACAGATTCTCTCTCCAGTTGGACGAGTCTACATTACCCGGCAATGAAGCTCTGTTGTTAGGATATGTTCGATATATCAAAGATGAAAATATGTGCCAAGAACTTCTTTTTGCTACATATTTATTAAAGACTGATACCAGAGGGGAATCGATTTTTCAGGCCGTGGAATATTTTTTTACTGACAAAGCTATTCCATGGAAGAACATTGTTTCTGTTGCGACTGATGGTGCACCGTCTATGGTTGCTCGTCATCATGGTTTTATAGCTCACTTAAAGCGACAACTGCCTGATGTACTGGTCATTCACTGCGTGATTCACAGGCAGCATTTAGTAGCAAAAAAGCTGAGTCCTAGATTGCATAAGTCTTTACAATATGTAATAAATGCTATCAACAAGATTCGAAGCAATTCTTGCTCAGCTATGTGAGGAAAACGACGAAGTCTTTACTCGATTACTTCTGCACACTGAAGTTCGCTGGCTATCAAGAGGCTCTTGCTTAGAAAGATTTTCAGCCATTTTTGAATCTGTGTTGGAGTTTTTACAAGAAAAAGATCCGAATTTAAAAGAAAATCTGAACAATTGTAAAACAGATATCATATCTTTGGAATGTTCAACAAAGTTAATTTGCAGCTGCAGGGTGACGATCTTAACTTGATTAAAACAAAATCAATAATATCGGCCTTCGTGGGTAAACTAATCCTTTATAAACAAAATTTAGGCAGAAAAGAATATTCGCCGTTTCTGCATTTGTCAAAATTGCCAGAAATGCTTCAAGATGATGACATTTTATTATATGTCACTCACTTGGACGCATTACACAAGGATTTTACGGAGAGGTTCGAGGATCTTTTAAATTTACAAATTCCTCAATGGATAATAAATCCTTACAATACCACAGCCATAGAAGAAACCAATGTGATAATGCAAGAAGGTAATTTGTACTAATCATTATAAATTAAACTTGATATTTACTGAATTGTATGTCTTTTTATTTTGTTAAATTTTGATGAGAAAATGAAGTCAACTTTACTCACTTAACCAAGTGCAAAGTTTTCCAATTGGTACCTTAGTACCTAGGTATTTTGTATCAATAGGAAAAAACCAAGATAGGCCCCCTTATTCATAATAGTCTGTTAACTTAAAGCATTGCTAATTCTCACTCTGTCTTCTTCTATTAACCTAAGTCAGAATGAAAAATAACAACCTGTAGCAGCTGTTTTAAGTTAGCGGACCCTTATGAATAAGGGGGTTGATCTTAAAAGTAGGTAATTTGGCCATGGGGGTCTGAGGTAACAGTTCATTTTGGAAAAGGGGTCACTTGTCCAAAATAGTTTGGGGATCCCTGGTCTACACACACACACAAGGTTACATTATATTATGCTATTATTTTATCAAATTAAGTAAGATATTGTAACGTGTTTTTTTAAACCGTTACATGCTTTTCACATGTTAGTCGATTTCGGAACGATTTTTATACTGTCTTTTATTGACGATGGTTTAGTTCGGCAACTGTCATTTTTTGACGTTTCACTTTACGACCTGTTTTCGTCATGGAGACATACTCAACAATTTAATTTTACAAATCCGGTATAATCTCGGATATTTTAGGCCAAATGATGCCATAATCGCTGCCTTAAACACCCAGGACGAGGTGTTCTGAAGGAGGTATCCTTAATTTCTTCGGTAAGATTTGTTTCTACCAGACCAATATGTGGTCATCATTTTAGGTTCGCGTTTTAAGTCAAATTGATGTTTCAGAATTTCAATATTGGACGATGCTCTAGTGTGATTGTCACCTACTTTGGATTTATCGGTGCACACGGGAAAAGTCATTTTATTAACGGAAAAACGGTAAGTTCCTTCTTAGGACGCCATGCTCCCCACGTGTTGAAATTCCAATAGACTTGTGTATTCACCCTTTAAAATTTTGTTACAGCCCTGCTGTGGCGTTTTTTTACGTATGATTATAATTTTTCATTCCATGGATTCTGGATTCTCGGAAACCTTCGACGCCGAAATCTTGAGGTCTAATTTAACTTTTTTTTTATGCCAGACATCTGGCCCAAACTTAATTTACTTTCTTCACAAAAAGATGCAATAATAATAACCTCAAATTTGTAATAAATGATAAAACATTAATATCAAAATAGTAATTTAATATTTAAAGTAAAATAAGGAAGCTACTGACATAATAAACAAGGTATTAACAAAGGTATTTCCATTGTTTCTATTATCCTAGTTTAGTCACCCCCGGTAGATTAAAGGTCTGACTCTTCGAATTGTTCTATCTGGCAAGTATTTTTTTAAATGTAGTGTGCGTCTCCACGGCGCCCGATATTCTTTTATTGTTACACATACATTTTTTTTTATTTTTAATAGGAGAACACACACACACACATCTTTTTTTGCTCTTGTATGATTTCTTACATTGGATCTTACACTTGATCCCACACACACCCCTGGTAGGTTACAATATATCGGTGAAAAAATCATTTTAATTCCTTTATATTTTACATTATTTGAACTTTAATTTCTTATAGAAAGATACCTAAATCAAAAAATCTTTGACATTAACTATTTTCCTTAGGATCTTAGCAATTGGTTAAAAATAAAAACTAATTAGGTTTGCCAGTGGTTTCCTATAATAAGAGCTTTGAAACTGACGCTGAAAGGGAAATTAAGAAAACCTCTGTTGAGTTATCTTGATAGAATTTACCAATACTTAATTAATTGAAATATTTTTTTCCACAACTATTGAGACAACGAAATTTCCTAAAGTTATTAGTAATTATCATTTTTGTAAGATAAAGGGTTGACGGTATTAAAGGATTTGAAAAGTACTGTTTTGGAGTCAAACAGCGCATGGACCGCGTAAACCCTCTTAAGGCCTGGTTACTACTGGCAGAGTTGTCAGACTAGTGCAGTGGGGAGTAGAGTACTCCATCAAACTGTATGGCTGTCTGCCAAAAGACAAGCTATCTATTTTCTAGTTTATTTTTACTATAAATTTTTATTCATAACTAGCTTTGGGGTTGTTCAGAATGATGTACTGCATAATATGTATGTGGTAACGGTTTGTGTGTCAGTGTCCCTTCGACCCTGAATAGAATTGAATAATATTCGATATTCGATTCGATTCGAATTCGATCGAGAATATACAATAAATCATCTAGGGATCAAACAAACAGAATAAAAAGGGGCAGTTGACTTTTTATAATGTATTTTCACATGTCCCGTACAGTGACCAGTTTAACACAGGCAGTTACTTGGTTGGGTGTATTAGATGCACAAACCACCCAAGTTAATGCCTTATTTGCATAGACAGTTCATGTAGGGTGTAACTGTAGTAAAAAAAAATAAAGTAGGAGAAAGTATTTATTACTCTTGCACAGGACAAAACAAAATGATTAAATTAACAATAAAACAAAATTAGTTAAACTAAAAAGTAAACATAAAAAAAAAAAATAAGACAATCATTAAACTAAATTATTCCAGTTGGAAGCCAAAAGGCCCTTTCTCAGCATGGTGCTGGAACTTCAAATAAAATGTCACAGCACTAGTATTCTGATGGGGCACAGTGATGTGGGGTCAGATACGGATAAAAATTTATAATAAAAATAAACTAGAAAAAATTTACTAACTTGTCTACTGGCACAGCCATACAGTTAGATTGAGTGCTCTACTGCCTCCCGCACTAGTCTGACTACTGTGCCAGTATGAAACGGGTCCTTAACCTCGGGTAACGACCGGTCGGCGCCGCCGTCATCACATGAACTGTTATGGCTAGTAGTTAGTTATTTTACAAGCCGAATAGCCTAGATTACATAAATAAACTCATGCCTTTTCCCCAACGTATATAGCTTAACTAAATAAGTTCGGAATTAAGGGCATTTTGAAACACAAACATGTTGTTATGAGTGCGCTCGCGGCTTTCGTGAGCTCGCAATGTTTACTTACGTTGGAGTGGCAGTTCATGCAAAGCGACTCGATCTCCGTCACCTCGGGCTCCGCGTCCTCCTCGCCACCAAACTCGCGGAACATCGGTTTGGGCGCTTCGCACGTCATGTTGGGAATATTAAAATATTAGAGAACTTTCACGAACGAAATGCACAACGCACTGTCAGTGTCCATCAGGGGTAGGACAGTTCCATACATTGACAGATTTGGGTTTTTTTTTTCAAAATGCGACATCTGTTATCGCCATCCTAAACAATTAGTTACTTTAAGTCACTACAGATGGCGAAACCACCGATACAAATATAATTTGTGACTACAAAATTAATAAATTAAATATAATTGAATTACCTAATCATTCTATTTAACAAGTATTATAACTATTTTCAAATATTTGTGTAGATACCAAGCAGCGTAATAATTACAATAACAACAGTCAATTATTGATCTGGCAATGATTGTCAAATTGTCACAAATATGGCGATTACTCCTTGCGCTTGCGCTTGTTTGTAATTTTCGTCCCATGTTTGTGCCTTTCTTCGTGAAATTAATCCGCCGATCGTTCAATTAACCGGATTTTGTTTGACAAAATCACATACCATGGTGAGCATGCAACTAAAACAGCAGCGCAGGCTTATAATAATAAACACAAGATAAATAAATAAATAAGTAAGTAATTTTGTAAAAGAAAAGTTGTTTTTTTTTATGAATCCCCTGTGTACCTGTTAAAATTGATGCTTCCTTACTAATTTGCTAGTTTTTAATTTGATAAAGTTTTACTATGATTTTGTTAATAAAGAGAAAACAAAATTAAGTAAAAGTTTATCTACTTGAAAACAAGTAAAATAGTAAGGAAGCCTAAAGTATAGGCACCAATGCATAGGTAGTAACTGTAGCTACTAGCTAGTTATAGCTATATATATCACAAGTTTGTGGATGGCGATAATAGATGGCGCTATTTATCCGATCAATTGACATTAGCGGTCTTCAAAAAAATCTGCGAGGGGGCTCTCTATACCCGTTATATTACTTTACTCTATGGTGTCCATGCAAAACACGCGCACGTTTCTTATTCTTTGACATGACCAGTGTTGCCAACCTCATCTCAGAGCAAAACTGTAAACAAGCAAAAAAAAAGCTGTAGAAAACTGTAAATAAAAATTTAAAAACGGTACATCTTCAGCTTTTTATTATTTTATGGTTTCATACTTTATTTAATGGCAGGAATAAATAAAACATATATTATGGAAATATAATAGGTACTAAAAAAATTACTTTTAATCAAATGAACTAAATAAACATGAACAACAAGACGAATTTAATAGTATATTAGCTGCTATCTCGTTTTTATTTTTAAAATCGTCTTGATTTTCGATCTCTTCCTTGTTTTTAAAACATACGTTTCTTTTTAAATGGTCTTAGTTTTGTTTTTATAACATTAATGCTCGAAAACAAACGCTCTGCCGGCCGTAGCAATACTGTGTGGCAGACACCGAATCTTTCTGGCCAGTCCATTAGTGGCAGGTTTTTCTGAGGCTGAATTAGTGTAACTATGGACTACGTAGAAAATAAAATAAAAAACTGTAGATTTGGAGGCCTATACTAAAAACTGGGAAGATTTCCAAAAACTGTACATCTTCAGTTAAAACTGCAGAGTTGGCTACACTGGACTTGACTGAAACGACACAGTGACAGTTCAAAATGAAATTGACGTTTGGTTCACAGCTGTTTTGTGTTCCGGTTTACGTAAAGGTACAAAAGAAAAATGTGGAGAAAAGTTTCAGTAGGTATGTACCTTGTCAGTTTCGGTAAACAATTTATTTTTAGATGAATTCCTGTGTGGACAAATGATTGATTTTCATACTATTTAACCATATCTTAATGTCTTAAGACCTTAAAATCGCATTGATTTTAAGATCGCTTGATATTCATATAAATACTTAGGTGGAAGCGCCAGGGTAGCCCGCGAAATTATGAAAAACGTAGGAAACGTAGAATTTCCGGCTACCCTGGCGCTTACCGCTGGCAACGTGAACTGCACAAAAATGTAGATTCATGCTCATGCATGAGCTTGCTAGAGTAGGTATTAATGTTCTGTGCTCCTGAGTCGAGAATAAAGCAAGCATTGTAGCAGCATTTTATTTTTAATCGATATGCAAACCCTTAAAACCTAGCTCTGTTGAAGAATTAGTAGGCTCATTAAGATAACAGTCAATTACCTACGTATCTCATGTGATCGAGAGGCAGTAACTCAACGTTTAGTAGGGCAGTCGATAAATCGAAGGTTACCGGCGACTAGCGGCTCTCCGGTGCACGCTGAGCAGATGATGTCATGACGAGTTATAAACACAACCTTGGAATAGCAACGCACTTATTGCGTCACTATTTTATTTTGGTCGATTTTGTCGCTTGTCTATTACACGGCTGAGTTCAAAACAACTTCTGCAAACACAACTTTTACAAATGGAATGTTCTCTTTAATTCGGTGGACTTATAGCGAAAAGTTCCCGCTCGAAGTGTAATGCTATTTGAAATTGTATTTAGTCAACATAGAATCTCAGTGCGCGGCACTAGTGTGGTTAAAATTATTAAACCGAAACAACACGTGAAGTGTGGCTAGTCTTTAAATAAGGATTATTATTTACTTTTAAAAACCGTAAGTACTTTATTTAAATTATATCTACCACGTTTCTGCATCTTTTAAATCTCACTATTTCAGTATAGAAGATTACAGTCCAAGCCAGGTTTTGTGGAACGGTTTAAACGGCTTAGAATATCGGATCTAATAGTGACATCATTTTCAAAAATATTCGCTAGTTTTAAGACGAATATGTGTAGGTCCAGGGTCGCGGTTATTTCATAGACTTTTTTTACTGAATAGTTCCTCAAACTCGGTTCCTTACCTGAAACACAAAACCTTTTATTAAGTTTACAGACTGCTTCGTTCGTTTGAGTAGGTAAGTCTACCTCAAAGAGATTTAAAAGAACTATAGAGCGGACATTGGGACTATTTTCATACAATTTTGATCCCAAACATTTTCGATTTTGACACATGAATGCTCCCTGACAAGCAGGGGTAAGACATTAGACAGAACGATTTGTAATTATGTAGTAACAAGTATTGGATCACTATTTTCTTCGTCTTGTCCCGTCTATCGCTCGTAAATATTTGAATGTCTTTGATCTACCTGCACGATAGAAATACTTATTTAGTTTTATGTTTATGTAGAGAAGTGCTAAGAAAATGACATAATATATTTGTCAACTCCTTCATCGTCCTCTCAGAGCTGAGGATCGCGACCATATACGGTTGCATACGAGTCTCCAAGTTACGTGGTCTTCTGCAAACAAGATACATATATTTTAGTATAGCGAATAATATGAACTGTAAATAGTTACAGGCATAATTAGGTAATTATTCCAGCACATATTTGTGAGTCAAATGATCTAACTCTAACACATAAAATAATGTAATCCAAATTAATGTAACTAATAAATCCAAAACATGGCAAACCAAACATTTTTAAGTCCAAATAAGGACCCTGTCAAATTCAGGGGGACATTGGCAGAGCAGGAGTGTGGTTTTAGCCGGTTCGAGTCCGGCACTACCTCGACTGTCCCACAGCCTGTGAGGTAGTCGAGGTGTCCGTGGGGATTTCCCACTCCTGCCAAAACAAAAAAAAAAAAAAAAAAAAAAAACATAAAATAAGCATGGATAATCATTGCTGGTAGGTGCTAGAGGTACCTACGTCATCCACAAATATTTATTATGATGTGTGATGTACGATCAGAATTCTCGCACGAACATCCGTGCTAAGTAAATAACAACGAGTTTAGGTAGGTAGGTTGTCATCGATACGTAAAACTTGACATGTATATTTATTTGAGTTCTGTGTTTTCCCGCGTGCACAGATAATGAGATAAGTTGGTCGAAGTTTGAAGTGTAGGTACTGATAAAGTATTTAATTATGAGCGACCATTACATAGACATGAATTAGAATGCCAACAAGCAAAGAGATTTAAAAAACTTAAAGAGCGGACATTGGGACTATTTTCATACAAAAATTTTGATCCCGAACATTTTCGATTTTGACACATGAATGCTACCTGACAAGCGGCCGTATGACAGTAGACAGAACGATTTGTTATCAAGTTGTAACAAGTATTGCATTACAATTTTCTACGTCATCTCCCGTCTATCGCTCGATAATATTTGAATTTTGAATGTCGTTGACAACAAGTTATTATGTGTGTTATTCTGTTGGTACCACTATGTAAACAATGCCACATCTAGGTAGACAAAGCATCCTAACACTGGGGAGTACTTTGTTCCGCTACTTCTCGTCAGCTGCAACACTAGAAAGTGACGAAAGTTGGGCGATTTGGCAGACTATCATATGATTTCGACGATGATAAAGAACTGATCCCGAATTATTTAATTCGGTAAACAATAAAGAGAGTTCGTCATGAACCAGTACGTACTGCTGAGTAAGTTATACGAATCGGGCAGCATTGCAGCAGGTATACAAGACAGGCACCGTCACTCACCGTTGTTACTGAGAAGTTTATTAGCTAGGTACTATTAAACTTTACTGGTCACAGTTCGACACGCCGCGCGCCGCCGCGCCGCCGCCGGCGCCGGTGAGTTTACCTAAAACACGTCTTCTATGATTTAATTCATTATGTTTATGTACTTACTGGTACGTACGTATGCAATACTAGCTTCGCCCGTGACTTCGTCCGCGTCAGAGAAACATAAATTGTATGGCACGCAATATTAATGTAGCTTTCCTCCTGTGAAAGAACTTTTGAAATCAGTTGTTTTATTTCAGAGATTCAAACCCTGGATATTATGCGTGTAGATGTATGTGGTACGCAAAGACTACAATATAATATAAAGACTACAATATAATATAGGGTATAGACAGGCAACTCTCGCTTTCCTGAATGATAGCACAAAGCGCCATCTAGTTGTCAGCTAACCGAAACTATTACCTATAGCTATGGATATAGGTAGGTAACTAGCTATAGAATAATAGATATAGTTGTTACTTTTTGAAAGTTGAATTTTTACCTATGCGTATAAATTATTGTTTTTAATGCTTTTGTAATAATTGTGTAATGCATTCTTAAAAATACTTACAAAAATGACAAGTATGTTAAGAATGGATTACATAATTATTACAAAAGCATTTAAAACAATAATTTATACGCTTAGGTAAAACTTCAAGGTGTCCATGAATGAAAAATAAAAGAATCATAGAAAAAAACAGCTTGTTCTTTTAAAAGATTTATTTTGCGATTAACATTAAACGTTTACATATTTATTATTTTGTGTTATTCTCTTCCTCCCTTTATTATTGAAGTAGTGCATGTATGCTTTTTCCTTCATATTGTGGTCATTTTTATTCCAAAAGGTTATTTTACCAGTAAGCGCGTATGCTCAGTAGTAAACAAAACAGAAACTTCACAAGTTTATTCCGAAACGCCGGTACGGAAGAGAACTCAACGTGGACGTACGAACGGAGGATGATAGTAACGCGGCACAGCAACACGGAGAGGCAGAGGCTCAACTCAACGTGGGTAGTAGATGCACTTTCGAAACAATCAGAAAGTAATTGCAAAAGCCAAATCTGAACGAGAAACGGAAAACCGGCACTCGGCGCACACAGACATTTGCAATTAAAGTATTACCATTGCAACTACGATAAATTCCCATTATGTCAACTCTGAAAAAAACCATTACAGGACCGATAAACAGGTCCATAATACTCGGCTTTCATATGTTTTTTTTTTTCAACATGTATTATTTAATATTTTCAGAGAATTATCTTATATAAGTGAATTTGTTTCACTCTGTTTCCCGGCCTCATTAATATATATTTTTATATTGCAACACAATATTTTTTGTTCGACTAGCTGGAAAAGTGATGGCGCTGAACTCAAAAAATAAAACCAACATTTCCTATGTTCCTAGTTGCCATAGCATGGTGGTACGACACGACCGTACGGTCGTACGGTCAGCCGTATGTACATACCTACGCGTCAGGTGGTCACTTTTGTAAATTACGAAACAGCCATGCGCGGTACATTATGAAATATTCAAGAAGTTTGAGTTGAATTAACTATGAGTACAAAATCATCCCATAGTTCCCGTTAAGAACAGAACGTGAGGTGCATTCATAATAACCAGTCACGTTACTGCCTCGTTCGAACCGTGGACGCAACTTTATAACTCTGCAGTCCTGAGTTTGATACTTGGATCTCTGGGTGGTGGTGTTATTTAGTTCTACTAGCAACCTACATTTTGTCTGTGTATAATAAAAGCCTCTGCCTAACCCTCTTGACTAATATGTGTAGGCGACACTGTTATGTTATTTTATTATCAGATTTAGCCTCAAATGAAACCGCTGTATACCGTTTACGCTTACAAGTTACAGAAGTCGTCGTAATTAACTTATCACGTCGAGTGCAGCATTGACTACGAGTGTGCGATACTAACCTCTAAATAAACAACGCAAGTAATCACGGCCCCGCTGTGATATCACCGTATTATCACTATTTGCAGAGCTGCAAGGATCTTTTGGCGTTCGAATGACGTTGACAGGGCGGCGCTGTTAGTTGACAGTTTTGTGAAATGTATGGATAGAACAAGATGGCGGTGCAAGTTCCAATTTTGGTCACACGCCAATAGATCCCTACCTACCACAATAGTCATAGATGAGCAATCCAATTCCGTCTAAAATACCGGCTGATATTATGTAACTATTAATAATATTGTATAACTAGCTGTTGCCTGCGAACTTCGTCCGCGTGAAAATATAAAAATATTACTTCCCTATTTGAATCGGGTTTTGTTAACAATTTCAAGGGTTTTCTTATTTTTGCACAGAACCATAATCCTTTTTTTTTGTTTTCTTAAAACTTTCATCTGCCAGTGAAAGTTTTGTCAAAATCGGTCCAGCCGTTTCGGATTAGCCGGACCAAACAGACGGACAGACAGAAAAAAAATGTACCGTAATAGTCGAGTGCAATAGACAAGAAATACTCAAGTGGAACGAAGTTTATAGGTAGTGGTCGGATTTTCATGGGACTTTTTTTGTTAAGTTCCTAGAGGTGTGGGGAAGAAAAAAAAATTGCGACTTTTTTCTATTTTTTAATTTCCTTTGTATTTTTGTTTTTGCGTTTGTGAATAACTTGCGGATTCAACGAATTTATATTGTGGCGTAATAGTATGACCGGTTTACATCCGTTCACGCCAATTTGTGTGTTTATTTGTTCATTGTTGTCGATGAAATGCTTCTTTAAAGTTTTTTTTGAAACTTTCCTATTTTCTTCAATTATTTTTAAAATACCGGATTTTAAGACTAAGGCTTCTTTTTCTTTTTCTCAATAATTATTAGAAAATTGTCTATGTTAATGAAGGCATTTTTTTCAAAATACAATATTTGTATGAAAGTACAGTAGAGCGTCGATTATGCGAACTAATTGGGTTTTTTCGGATAATCGAACTGTATTGATTCCGCCATACATATTTAATATCTTTAAGGTGGAAGCGCCAGGGTAGCCCGCGAAATTCAAATTTCTTACGTTTAATATTGAATATCTATTTTGAAATAGTTATTAAATGGGGTTGTATGAACTTTTAGGGTTGTATTGATGATTTTAATGATTATAATTCTGTAACTAAATACCTATTACAGCCGTGAATCATATTTTGTTCAATGTACAGCCTTACAATGACCGGCAAATTGCAAAAAAACGAATTTCGCGAGCTACCCTGGCGCTTCCACCTTAATGACAAAGAGGAATTAAACAAAAAATGCAGCTAGTCTTGTAATAAAACATATTAACAACAATTAACGCTTTAAAAAATCTTCGACTGCCGAAGCAAGGCTCCGCTTACGAGCGTACGTCACGTACTTTTTTAAGGACGGAGATATTTGATATTCGATCGCTTTCAGCTTTGTTATTCTATGAAAATTGTACTATCCATCCAAGCACTCTTTTGTGAAGTATAAATGATAAGTATCGCAGACATATTAACTTGTTTGAAACAACGGGGTTTCTTACTTTTGCCAATGACAAACATGAGCAATCGGTGGCTACCAGTAAGTAGCATTGGCACAAGCTAAGGCAGTGATACGATCCTTGCTTGTTTTAAGACCAGGTGCTGCTAATTCACGACGTGAAGCAAGAGTTTTCCGCGGCAAAGCTGTCCAATTGAGCCCAGTTTCGTGCATTGTAAACGTTTTCGAGAGCGTCATTTTCTTCATTCAGTATGTTCCTTAGTTTGATTTTGAATGAATTAGCTGCTGATGAATCCAGCAGACAGTTTTTCTCCTTGCATTTGAAGCTCACAAATGCCACGGCTTGACTTAAATCGTAATAACCAGCCTGTGCTTATCCTGTGCTGTATAAATTTAGTTTGTTGACTAGCGGCTACTTGGAAGTGACATAGGAATCCAACAAACAAGTCGAAACAAGTGCGCGAGCATTGAAGCGCGGGAGGAGGTAGGCAACTAGGCACGCGCGCGACCCGGGCGGGTATAGTAGTTCGGATAAGCGGTCGTTCGTTGATCAAATGCTCATTTAAGTAGCTATGTAATGAGGCAAAAATCTAAAAAAATATTTAAGGAGACGTGTTAAATATTAGATAATGTTGAAAAACTAAAACATGACAAAAGGGATCTATCGCTAAGAATTGAGAGCGGTATTGGTACCCAATGGGGCGCAGTGTCCCAAGCTTGCAACTAATCCTAGATAGAAATTATGAGTATTGGTTACGTCATAATTACAATCATTTTTGCAAAAAACACTCATTCAATGGCTGAGAAAAAAAAGTTACGAAGAAATCGAGTCAATCCTACATACGATCACATATTTCGCAAGAAGCATACGTTGACACAATCACACACACACACTCACTCACTCACTCACTCACTCACTCACTCACTCACTCACACACACACACCCTGTAAGCACACTTAACTTTGTTAATTTAATTTTGATTATTTTAATTTGAATTTCGATTTTAATTTAGTTTTTAATTTTAAATTGGTTTGATTAGACATATACAACATTAGTTTTAATATATGCGAAACCCGAAACACTTGTCTTGTATTTTTATGTAAAGAATCTATGTACAAATTTTCAAAACTGTATCATGTAAAATCACAAAGTTATAAGCTTGTTATTGTTATGTTACCTGGTTGTCCGTACAAATACATGCTCACCACGCGGCGCCCCTCTGTGCGCCCGCGTATTATTGCGGATAGGTACTAAGTGTTGCTCGGTGTCCAACTCGTAACCTCTTTAAATATTTTTGGGACAAAATATAACATGGTATAAAAATTATTGGAATCGATTCAGCTACTTATTCTGAACAAACTATATTCTGGTTTCGCATATGCTAAAAATAATGTTGTATTTAGGATTTGAATTTGAATTTTGATATTAATAAGTACTAATTTTATTTTGGATTTTCATTTTAATTTTGAATTTAATCTTGGTTTTATTTGACTTGTAATTTTAACTCTAATTTTAATTGAATTTATTGTCATATAACAATACAAGTAAACTGTAAACCGGAAGAGCGGAAGTACACAAGCAATTTTTTTGCTTAAAAGATCCTTCCTATCTATATAATGTTATTTACACAAGTGGATGAAATAGAACTCCTTTTTTTGTAAATTTACCAGCGGCCCCATTCCAGCTTCGTTAGCAATAATCAACATTTATCGAGAACCTCCGAATATTTTGTTTATTTTTCTTCTCCAAAAATCCTTTTTTTCAAGATAATTTTTACGTTGGCCGTCATGGAAAAATTTGGAAAAAAATGGCCCTCATAAACTTTACATAGACGATTTCTCTATATTTGCGCATGAATTTTTAGTCTCTTTACTCATAAATGTGATTTTCTTGAACATTTTTATGCCCAGTTATCTGTGAAAAAGTATTAGGTACCAATAGCAAAACACATCTTAGTCTAAAAATTCGGAATTTTAGAAATAATTGAGGAAAATAGGAAGATTTCAAAAAAAAAAACTTGAAATATGCATTTCAACAATGAACAAATAAACGGATCAAATTGGCATTTCATGGATGCACACCGATCACACTACTACGCCACAATATAAATCCGTTGAATTTCAAGTTAATCAAGCAAAAAAAAAATATATAAAGGAAATTAAAAATAAAGTCGCCTCTAGGAACTCAACAAAAAATGTCCGACTTAGTTCTTTGTTTATGTACATAATATGTAACGTTTTTCGGATACGGTGTTACTGACAAGTCACTGGTCAAAGCCACATTTTTCTATCCCACATGTGCTCTATTTATTTATTTATTTTATTTTTATTTCTTTAGGACAACAAACAATTGCGTCATAATGCTTAATACTACAACAGAAAGAATAGAACATTTAGTTAATAACGCAACCAGCACCGTTATCCACATAATAATACAATAAAAACTTATTATTAGGTACAAGCAAACTTTAACAAACAAAAGATTTAATTATTATAATGTAGTTTACACAATACTTAGTAAAAGGTAAGACAAACTTATAGCAACCGACTTCTAAACTCAAAATTGAAATGAGAGCGGACAGAAAATAAATTTGCAATACGTCTTTATGTATATGATGGCATTGTGTCCGAACGAACATACATAACAAAACATAAAAAAGGAAAACATAAACATCCGAATTGAGAAACTCCTTCTTTTTTGAAGTCGGTTAAAATAAAAATAAAAAAAGCAAATCTGTAAAATGTTGACATTATGAGGAAGTGTGAACATTTTTTCCAAGTATACATTTCTTGAATTGGGTAAGTGACAAAACAAACAAGTCGATATCAGCAAAATTATCGTTGTAGCTTTTCATAATGCGCCGTAAAGGAGCTCGTACGCCTGCGTTAGTCCTACACGGCTTGGGGGCAAATAGACTATGAGTATAAGTATCGCGAATACGTTGTGAACGACTGGGTATGCGAATATAAATTTGGTTTATGAGATTATTACAATCAATTTCGTTTCGACAGACTTTATATAAGAATGATTGATCAAGATACAGTCTCCTTGATTTAAGAGTTGACAAGGAGAACTTTTCTAGGAGATTATGATATGAAGACCGTTTCTTAAAGAATGTGTAGTTTAGAAAACGAAGATATTTACGTTGTACTGATTCAAGCTGATCACTGTATTTATCATAAAGTGGATTCCATACACATGTGGCATATTCCAGTTGAGATCTTATGAGTGACTTGTATAGTAGTAAGTATGTGGAAGGTTTTTGAAATAAGTTGCAGGTCCGCCTTATAAAACCATAAAGTTGATAACCCTTAGCAGTGATGTGGTCAACGTGAGCATCAAAGTGCAACTTTGAGTCAAAGAGTATACCCAGGTCTTTAATTAAGGAAACTTTTTCTAAATTTGTGCTACAGAGCGAATATATGAAATGAACGACATTAATTTTTTTGGTAAAAGAGATAGATTTACACTTGGGTAAACTCAATTGCAGTTTATTTGCTAAACAATAGGCAGAAAAACGGTCCAAATCCTCCTGTAATTTAACACAGTCATCAATGGATCTTATTTTACGAAACACTTTAAGGTCATCAGCATACAACAAAAAACCGCAGTTTTTAAAGCATGTATTTACATCATTTATAAATAAAACGAAAAGCAGTGGACCCAAAATTGAGCCCTGCGGTACACCAGATGTCACGCTAATCACATCGGAAGAAAACCCCTGGACCACAACCTTCTGAGTTCTATTTTTCACGTACGATGTAAACCAGCGAAGCAGACTCCCGCGGATACCGTTAAATTCGATTTTTTGCAAAAGCATAGCATGGTCCACCTTGTCAAAAGCCTTACAGAAGTCAGTGTAAATTGTGTCAACCTGCACTTGATTGTCCATATTTTCGAATAAAAAATTTGAGTACAAGACTAGGTTGCTTACAGTAGAGCGACCAAGAACAAAGCCATGCTGTTCTGGGATAATAATATTATGTAAAATAGG
This sequence comes from Standfussiana lucernea, assembly GCA_964057025.1. Classification (NCBI taxonomy): domain Eukaryota; kingdom Metazoa; phylum Arthropoda; class Insecta; order Lepidoptera; family Noctuidae; genus Standfussiana; species Standfussiana lucernea. The sequence goes on along the minus strand of OZ059813.1, from coordinate 10,101,721 downwards.
ATAAATTGCATTATGAACTAATCGCTCTAAAACTTTTGACAAGGTGGACAATAATGATATTGGACGATAGTTGGTAACGTCGTTTTTGGTGCCACTTTTGTAAACAGGCGTGATATGAGCAGTCTTCCATGCTTGAGGAACGATACCCTCTTTCAGACTACGGTTAAATAAATAAAATAACGGCACGCCCATCGACTCAGCAGTGAGTTTTAAAAATAAAAATAAAAATATTAACTGCGTGGTACAATATCTACCGAGCCCGGAGCACAATACCTAAGTGAGGAAGGCACATCCAATCCACATACACACATAGGTCAGACAGAATCGACAGTCGCAGCCACAGCAGTAGAAGGAAATGAATACCTAATTGTTGTGTTATCTTCTCGTTCTCTGTGCCTTGTCGCCAACCATAGAGTAAACCTAAACGCAAACCAGCCAGTGTAACGTGTGTCTGCGACCTGCACCATAAACTGCGCGAAGCGGATTGACTAATGACAGTGACAAACTGACAACTAACCTAACTCTTTTCTTTTTAAAACTTTTATGTTATTTTATCGATGGATTTTAATAGAAAATTGATAGAATTGGTTAAATTACATAAGTTTATTTATGATACTAACGACCCTGAATACAGTGCCCTTGCTCGCAAGAGCGAGGCGTGGAAGGAAATTTCGAAAAGGCTTCACGTTACAGGTGAGTGTTATTGTTGGTTGTTTGTATGTAAACAATAGCTTGTTATGAATAAGTTGGCATGCACTTTTCTTTTCATCATTTTATTACGGCAAGAGTAGACATAACTACACTAAGCTGTAGATTAGTTCTTAGAACGAACGAATTAGAGTTGAATTTTATAGCTTATTGTTGCTACAGGTGGTTAACACTTTCGATGGTAAGCACCCAGCATATGGGGGCGAACAATAATTTGTTCGTGTGCGCACAACCCGCCTCCCGTGTTGTTTTTAAACGTAGCTTTAGATGAAGTGCATACTAGTAAAAATGGATTATTTGAACTCAACAGCTAAAGTGTTAATAGAAAAGCTGATCATAAAATAATCAAAAAAATTCCAGAATCTTTCCCAAATTCCTTAATTCAGCCTTTGTCTATATTACTGTGCTAAGCAGTGTTCATAAGTAAACATTTGTCCAAAAGTAGTCTTGTTGTGCTAAAAATTGTATTTTTTTTTTGTTTTTCAGAAAAAGAATGTAAGAAGTCTTGGAACTTATTACGTGAAGGATACCGGCGAACACTGAAGAAAAAGATAGCGTCAGAAAGTGATCCAGTTTACAGAAAGGACAAGGTTGCAAATAAATGGACATACGAGGATGACTTGTCCTTCCTCTCATTTCATTTGAAACAGCGATCCTTTGCAGAAATTAGCCCTGGAAAGAATGACAGCAATGTAGAAGATAATCGCTCAAAAATGGCTAACGAAGCAAGTACTCCGGCAACTACTCCTGACGTTACAGCACAAAATCGTGCGCTCCTAAAGCGGAGTAGAACTCACGAAGCGGTCTCCCGGCGACCTTGCTCCCATGACGCGACCTCAAACAACCTAATAAAGTATGTACTGGACAAAACAACAAAGAAAAGTGACATCCAGTACTTCTTTGATAGCATTGCCTCCACAGTACAGTCGTTCTCTCCTCGTGACAGAGCCATAGCAAAGAGGAAAGTATTCGAAGTCATATCTCAAATGGAAATAGAAATACTGGACAAAGAGCCTGCTCCCTCCTTTCAAAGTAAAGGTTCTCCAGAGGCAGATGATATGGATGTCACGGAATCAAGAAGGGGTTTGTATGCCACCCCGCCGCCGGAAGCACCAACTGTAGGATTATTAGAGTCTGACGACAGCGACAATGAAGATGAAGAACTAGTTCTGAACATTAAAGTAGAACCGGAACAATTCCTTGGGTTGAACATCAAGCAAGAATCATACACGTAATGGATGAAGAACGAAGAACTTATTTTGTATTTGTTCGTCAGTCAGGTGGTTGCAACTGCACGTGCTGATGGTACTGGGTAGGGCAATGTGGACAATGTTGTTGGGATTCCCATGGGGAAATTAACTTTTTATATTCATTTACATACAAATTTAAAAATGAATAACAATAAAAACAAGAATGTCATTATTATGAATGTATCAAATATGAAACGTCATTCTGAATAAAAAACAGCTTTTTTGTTTTTGTTTGGCACTCCTTTTGAAGCTAGCGCAGTTATCAAAAAGTTAAATGAGACCGTGAAAAACATGGTTTTGACTAAAGATGGTAAAATAATCAAAACCAAAAGACAATTGTAAATTAGGCTCACAATGGGCTTCTCTTGAGAACTTTTATTTTTACCATCAAATGAACACAAATAGTCCCCTACAATGCCTCCTGCGCGACAATAGTGTTTAAGCTGGTAGAAGTGGCGAAACAAACCCCCCAGCAACACAAAATCTGTCTGATATACTTTGTGTCAAGTCTTGTGTTGTCTCTTGTTGGGATTTAGGATCTCTAAATAGATAAATGAAATCCTTAAGTGTTGAACCTCACTTGGCAGCACGGAGTCGCACTTTTCCATTCTCTAATCTTTTTCTGTCGCTCAGAACCGTAATTTGCTAGAGCGAATGCCAAGCGCATCGTCGATGCTACCGCATGCGATAGCATTCCCGGTCGTCTAGAAGTTCTTAACGACAGAAAAGGATAGGAGTATGGAAAAGTGCGATTCCATGCTTCTAGATGTTACCATCGAGCACAGATATTATATACTTTGAGCAGACAATGACGCGTCGTCGCCAAGCCCACTTTACTTAGTTTAGAAGCGTGATTTGTGAAGGACTTTCTCGCTAAACACCGTATATGGTTAGGCACATTACACAATCATCATAATGTATTTCCATTGGAGGCAACTGGCGAGGTCGAGTACAGACACTAGCAATAGGTACAAATATAGTGAATTCGTTTTAAGAAGTCATGGATTCGTAAGCATAGGCATAAAGCGCAACAGGTAGCGGGCGTGGGACGTTTTGTTTTAAAAATTAGCGACTGAATACTACACAGATATAGGTCTATCTATATCTGTGGAATACTAGGTACCGTCGACTGATTATATTACCTATATCCTCAGATAAAAGAATAATATTATTTAATCTGCGCCTATATCTAAATTATTAACCTGTCTGTTACCTTTCACGCCTACTTACGGCTGAACGGATTTGGATGAAAATTATCATACGGATTGACGAAGACCTGAATTAGGATATAGGTGGGATACTTTTTATCCCGGTAGCGCGATCGCGTGAAATAAGTTACTACCCCCAAACTTGCGACGCCGCGGTGTGCATGTGGTGAGACACTACTAACTCTTCTTTCAACGCAGTCGGATAAAAATATGCATGATGTCATCGTCGGTATCAGTCAATTTATGCAAATACTTAAACCCGGTACGGCCACTGAAACTTGTTCAGCGGAAAGCCGAGTGACTGACCGATACGCGACGCCTTGACTCTGTGCGCTAAATATGCATTTACTTTATATTATTTTTAACAAATGTTTAAGCTGTCAGATTATTGTATGTACCTACCTACTATTATTGTATCAAAAAAGTTATAAGCATTCAGGATTTATTTGAAGGATTTTTGCAATACCTAGTATGTGATTACTTGTAATGTAATTACTGTAAGTACCTAGGTATGTACCTAGGTACTTACAGTAATTACAAAAATGTAAAAATGTGAAGTAGGTACCTAAATATCTACATACGTATGTACGTATGTAGATATTTACCTACTTCACATCTCCTTAGTCTAGTGGTCGGAAACTGTCACAAAGTAAAAAATAAATATAAATATTGACATGAAAACATTATGTAGCATTCTCTGACTCCTGCGATAGTTGAAACTGTGTTGCAGGAGCCAGTGTTCTCCCCTAATGAAATGACACGTTTGTTTTATGACAAAAAAAGCAAACAAATTAAACTTCTTATACTTCGCACTACTAGTAGTGCAGTAGGCAGTAACTCGGTCTGGAATTCTGGATAGGTGTAGGAAGGCTCTACTTTCACTTCTGCCCTTCTACCCTTTACGCATGGGAATACGTCATACAGTTATTGTGATGTTCGTTGCATAAGAAAATCACTATTGAAGGAAATATTCCAGGAAGATGAAGAATTAACTCCATAATCACATGACTAAGTGGGCGTACCCTTGGCATGAGCAATTCATAGATAGTCAGCGACTATAGTTAGTTATCAAATTATTGAGATATACTCATTAATAAGTGAATAGTAAAATAGCGTCGCTACTGAAAAGTCTATCTGAAGCCAGACGATGTCAGATAATTTATGTAAATCAGGTGCGACGACGACTAACACAACAATATAAAAATAATCTTTAAATAACTTTACTAAAATTCACGATTCCGTTTTGAATTTTGACAAATTCCCGCTACATCTATCGCCCGCCATTTTTTTGGCGATGACGTAATGTTTAAGGTCAATACTACTTGAATTTAATTTTATTCGAATGATCGAAACGTGATGTAATGCCCAAATAAAAAACTTTGAGGCGCGTGTCTTTATCATTAGATATTTCAGATTATGATTTAGGTAGGTACATTGTTAATGAGATGATACGTAATATAATATTTCCATTTTTAAATCCAGCTCATCCATGGAATACGTTTTAATGGTCAGTGGGTCATCTTAGGGTTAAGTAGATGGAGTGTGATCATAGGTATAATTAGTGTTCACTGTACAGCACATGACTGTTATTTTAATTATTCAACAATACACCACCTTGACCTAGAGGGTATACATAGACCGGTTTTATAATAGGCTTAACATTAAATTATGTTGTTATATTAACTGGTTATGCATTTAAATCTTTCCAATTTAAACGTGTTATGTGACACTTTGTTTTGAAACCGAATAATTTTAGTACTTGATCATTTTCCATGGCATCAGCACCTACAATACTTTCAAGAACTTATTATTTTACCATAGGAGTGTTATTGATTTGTACTTATCAATTTTGTCATACAATTAGCATCTAGTGCATTTCTATTACACAAGGCCACTTGTACTACTCTGTCAAGAAAGTACCGGGAAACGATCAATAATACACAAATTAATGTTAGTTATTCATTCAAAGTTATTTTATAGCCTTCAAAGTATGCTCCTTCAGAAACGATACACTAACGCCAACGAATAATAATCCAATCATCAAAACATTTTTAAACGCTTTTTCCAGAATTGAGTTCAGTTCTCGCCGCGAATTCTCCTTTATGTCTTCTATCGAATGAAAACGGGTGCCACGAAGTGGTAATTTTTAATTGTTAATTGATCGACTCGTGAGACAAAAAGTTCAGCGGCTATCTCTCTCAAACTTGAATGAGGATTTTCAGTCCTTATTTCCTTCACTTTTGCGATGTTAACTTCAGTTGAACACGTTGATGGCCTACCAGAGCGATGCAAATCTTCCATCACATGTCGACCGCTTTTGAACGCTTTGTAAGACTCATAAGCACGTGTTTTTGTGCCTTCTGTAACATTTTCAGGGACTCCGAACACGAAATTCCATTGGCGATACAAAATTGAAGACAAACTCTTTGTTCGATGTTTTGGTCCATTATGAAATTCGACAATACGAATTCAAACTCCGCCCCAAAATGGAAAACAGTTGTACCAATATAACAAAAAAAAAAATATTGGAACCATAAACAAATAATTATTGTTTTGACTGAATATCTAAGGCTGAGGCTACATTAGGCCGCGACGCGACCTGCGACACATGAGCGATTAAAACAAATAAATGAAAGCATACGGATATGGCTACACCGTGCATCAAATATTACTAGCGATCTTTGATTTATTTATGCGATAGGATCAACATTACTGTAATCCAACTACAGAGCTTTATAAACGTTGGGATGTTCTATCAGTCAGGCAGACTTTCATACTCACCATAGTTCACAAAAAACACAAGGAAATAGAATATGACCCCAACCTTAACAAAGATAAGCGTAGGAAGGGTAATGTCTGTCCCACAAGTTTCTTCCGTACCATCATCTCACAAAGATTTTACTGTTTTCTTGGAGGATATCTGTATAATAAAATAAACACAACACTTGCCATATACCCATTACAGAGGTCAACCTGTAAATCAAATGTCTGTAAATGGTTAAAAACTTTAGATTATCAGGCAACTGAAAGTCTTTTGATTCCAATCCGTTAACCATCTATCTGCACACAAACACATACACGGTCTCAGACACACAAAACACACATATATGTCCTTCTAGAGTAATTATTTTTCTTTTATTTTTTATTTCTTTATAACATTCTGTTCCTAGTATTTAAGTAATATCATCACTCATGATTGTTAATTTATTAATCTAAATTAGTTGTATACCTGTAAGTCTTGGGGGCCTGGTGACCCGTAACACAGGCATTGTAGGCCTATTTCGGGCACCAGTCTCTCACAAATGTTCACCTTGTAAATTAGATTGATTAATTCCTTTCACCGTAACGTTTGTGATGAGAAAATAAACAAACAATTTATTTATTTATTAATCATGGCATCGGCTACATCAACGTATCAGCGAAATTGAAGCCAATGAATCGCTCTTGCTAATTCGTTGTGTAGCATGTGAACTGTAGCCACGTCATCGCCTAATATACGCCGGATTTTCGCTTATAGTGTAGCCACACCATGTTTATCTCGTTTCGCTCTTTCAGTCGCATCGCAAATCGCTGCCTACTGTAGCCTCAGCCTTAGGGTGTAAAAATATTCATTCAGTAATTGCCAATTTGCGATGATTTTGTTGTTACAGATATATTGAGGGTCAATGTTCCAACTCTTTCACGTTTTTTTTTTTTTTTAAATACAAGTTTTTTATGTTTTACTTTAAGTACCTCCACAACCCCTGTATTATTCAATGAATTCATCATCACAATGTTTTGAGTGCTGTACATTGAGTCCTACCGTAAAACGTGATTTTTCACCTCAAAAAAGTAATTTCATAACAATATTTTTTACGTAGAGTTACTTAGTTTGATGTACAGAATGCACCTTGTTTATTTAGAATGTAACAAAGTGTTTAAGTACTATCGGACATCCGTTTTAAGTTGACACATCTCAGTCCATCAGTCGTATGTTGTGTTACCTTATTTAAATTAAGATCCTCCTATAAGTAGGTACCTAATACAATAGTATATTAACCTGATCGTTTCGAGTTTCAGAAGCATGGGTAAGGACGACAAAGAAGACTCTGGCTTCGGCTTCAAGGACAAGGCCAAGGCGCTGGAGACGCTGCGACTGCTGGAGCAACACGACGCCAACTACCGGAGACTGACAGTCAGGGGCCTGCTCGGCAGGGCCAAGCGGGTGCTGTCCAGTAAGTATCCTTGTTAAATATTACTGGCCCGTCGTCTCATGATCGCTAGCGTGACTGCTGAGCGTGGGGTTCAAAATGTCATTGGGTCTATTTATTTGGAATTTATTTCAGTTGCAGCCGGGAGTTTGGAAGATAGCGGTGTGACCCGCTGGAAGTTGGCCAGTGCCTCAGAAAGCACGATAATCTATTGGTCCTTCGCTTGATCTTTCGTGTCGTGTTCCATTGTACTATGAGAGTGAGGGAAGAGAGCGTATACCTTTATGTGATTCTCATCGTATATTTTTATTTGCAGTGACAAAAGCTGAAGACAAAATTAAGAACATAAAGGAAGCGATGGAGGTATTCGAGCAGTGGCTTGCTGACCTCGCCGACGAGAAGAACAAGAACAGTGACAAGAAAGAAGACAAGAAGGAGAAGAAGAAAGTGGAGAAGAAGAGTGATAGTGATGACGTACGTAGATTTTTGTAACTTAGCGGTTTGATTATGAACGCTGCTTGAAGTTGATTAACCTCTACTTAGCGATGTTATTGACGTTTCAACGAATCTTAACTTTAAAACCACTATTAGCTCAAAGTCACTACCAGTCGCAGGTTTGATTCCCGCAGTACATTTTTTTTATTGCATTGATGTTTCTGTAAACCGTGTAAAGTGTAAACGCACTCGTGATCGCCATTCATTACATACATACTCGTATATTAAGTGCTCACGCAGTCGCGATAACCGAGTCAGACATACGAGAGGCAGCCTAATATATTTGAAGATATTCTCTAACGAAAGTTTGAACTGGTCTGCCTCGTTTCGTTGGTCACTCGACCATTCGGTAGTAAGTGCGACCACTGCACGAGGTTCTCTGTTCGACTCCTAGATCGTGAAAAATGTTATAAGTTTCGATTTAATGACAAAAGTCTCTTCCTGTTTGGTCGTAAACAGTGCCAAAAATGCCGTGTGCTTTACGCTTATGCCTGCCCTATCTCACGTGAAATTATGTTACGTCCACACTGTACTTCCAGAGTTCATCCTCCTCTGACGTGTCGATGGAAGACAAGAAGCCGGAGAAGAAGGAGCTCCCACCGGACACGGTGCCCGGGCTGGGCTTCAAGGACGCCGCCACCGCCGAGGGCACGCTCAAAGAGCTGCAGGGCAGAGACCCTGACTATCAGAAGCTGGCCATCAAGGGACTGATAGGACGGGCCAAGAGGGTGCTCACGTGTGAGTATTTAACACTAGTAAAACAGTAAGAAAAACTACCAAACTTATCGACGCAGAATCGGCATGAGAGAGTCGGTTTATGTCCATGCATACAAACGCAAAAGACGTAATTCTCCCGTTTCGGTTCGCACGAAGCGACTCGACTCCTCGTCGGACTTTGGGACCCACAATATAATGAAATTAGTGCCGAAGAGGGAAGGCTAATTAATGTCTCAGAAGCTTTGATTCTATACATAGATTATTTGCAGAACGAACGCTAGCAATGGGTTTTTCTCTGCCGATTTCTACAATCTGTTTGCGTAACGCACTCGTAATAACAATCGCATTTACTTTGACATTTAATTTTCTTTTGGGTGTTTTTCAATTGTCAATATAAAAGTGATTTTGATATCGCGACCGGTTAGCAAGTCACTTGCTGTTCGCTCTAAGAGACAAGTAACTGATAAAACCTTTGTTTCTAATTCCAGGCACCCGAGATGAAACAAAAATCTCGAACATCAAGGAAGCAATGTCGATCTTCGAGAAGTTCCTGGACGACTTCGATTCGCTGCACCTCAGCAAACAGAACAACCCGTATGTCGGCCTGGGCATCGTCCGGACCGCGCAGAAACTCGCCGGGGACGACGTCAGCGAACAACAGGTAACTACGCCGATCTCATGTGGCTGCGAATTGGGCAGTCTTGCTCAGAAATTAGTTGCTTTCTGTAAGTCTATTAAGGGCGTGAAATTGAATTTTAACCAACATACAACAGCGCTGAAATTCGAAAAAAAAACTAAATTGTTGAAATCACCGTCTTTCTTTCGTTAATTCCTTACATTGGTAGATTGCAACTGAGGGTCAAAAGTCAAATCTCATGTCAAGTGATTTCTATAAGTAAATGTCTGTGTCTACTCTTGACGGGATGTTCTTTGGAAAGCTAATGATCTCAGCAGTTAACACGGACACACTTACAACTACCGGTCCCGTGCTGCGCTCGGTGCCCCTTAACATACTTTTTTTGCCTCTTCAGTTTACTGCATACACCGAGTAACTGTCTGATACGATTTTCAAATTCCTTTTTGAATTTACGACGTTATTAGGCCACATTTGTCAGCATATCCTTAATTTGTTTCCTCAGAAATCCTTCATAGCCGCCTACAGTTCAGTGCGGGGCGAGTATAAGCGCCTGCGCACAGTGGCTGAGGAGGAAGGCGGCACAACGTGGGACATCGTCAGAAACACAGCGCTTAAGGAGCTTAAGGAAAAGGTACGTACAATCCGTAAATGAGAGACCGTCTCGAATTATATCTGATAAGTGGTTATGTAGTACTTTATTTGATGTAGATATTTAGTTTAATTATAAGCTACAGAACATCCTCAAAGGTGGCTTTTTGGAACAATTTATTACGTAGTAATTTATTATTTCTAGCACGCCGATGCAAAACTCTTCAACGAAAAAGACGAGCCAACAGCAGCACACTTAGAAATGCTGCTCTGGGCGTACTCTCCCGAACCAGCGCGTGTCAAGAAGTACGTGCCAGAGACCAAGGAGGAGAAAGAGAAGGAGAACAGTGATAGAAAGAGACGACACAGTGAGAAGGAGACGGAGAGCAGCGATAGAAAGAGACGGAGCAGCGGCAGGGACGACGACTCGCCGTCCAAGAGGAGCAAGGAGTGATTGTGATTGTTCATGCATTTATTATCAAATAAATATTTACTTCATTAGATCGGTCGGTTTATTTTCTTTATACAGCCAGGTATGACTTAATGCTCTTGCTAAAGTATACCTATGTTAGAGTTTGATTTACCCATAGAGTTTGTTGTCAAAAACTTTTTAGCTTAAAATTCGTAGTCTCATGCAATTGTAGCGGACATAAGCACGCTAGGGCCATCTATGACGCAAATGAAGAACTTACATCAAAATCCTGAATCGCGATATTAAAATTATCCGCGAGCTAAACTCAAACTCAAAGCATTTATTTCAATTAGACCATTACAGGCACTTTTGAATGTCAAAACACAAAAAATAAACTAAGCTACAGTCCCAGTCACAGGGCATAATAACTTGTGAAAGTACTGTAGTTGCCCATTTTGAAAGCGTAGATCTCTATGGAGAAGAATGGGCAAGAAACTCCATGGACACTCTTTTAAATCATTATGTTATTACAAAGTCTCGGTTACATCATTCATGTCGAGATTAAACATATTTATGTGAGAACGATGTAGAAAGACGTGCGAGTAAGAGCGTCCAGAATAAAAAGATAAAATTAACAATTCAAAAATACAATAATCCATGGCAGCTGCGAGATGACCAGTCACAACTGACAGCGCCCGTTCACGAACATGACGCATGGATCAGCCATCATTGAACTCAACCATTTTGGAGGGAACTAAACGACCCGACACACGACTACACGCCACACCCGATTGTAATAGTCGGGCAGTAGCCCACCAGACGGAACAACTCCCTTTTCTATTAGGGATGAAGAATTTTAAAACCTGTTCTTCATATCATTAAACAATCAACATATGAAATGAGTTAGCTAAACTTTTTGTCAGCTAAATGTTGTGAACTTGTGAGAGGTAGGTGGTTGAAATAATATTTGTTTACCTATATTTGGCTACCAAAGTTTTTGTTTATTGTACGATTATTCTATACCTACTTATATAAACTTTCGACAAATGAGAGAAGAATACAATGTCTAAGAACCTACTTTAGATTGTTGATGGTTTGTGCACAATCAGCATAGAACCATTAGCACACTGCTTATGTCTTTAACTTCTCACAAACGCAATTAAAGACAAGGAACAAAGTTTTTACTGTATTAATGAAACCAAAATAATTCATACGTGATACCTACATTTTGATAACAAACGAATAATGATGAAACCCTAGCTTTCTTTCTATTTCTCAACAAAAATAAACGTCGCCTTAAGAACATTCCTGTCTAACTTACTCCAAAAGAATAAATAATAATAAAAAAATCAAATGAATTCATAAAACCATTTACTACGATTTTCAGAATGTATCAATAACTCTTGTTCTATTGAATATCGTAACAAGTCAGATTCAATGAAATAATTATTCTGTTCAGGGACCGACATCCCACACGCAGCTCACTTACAACGGAACGTACACTGCAGTGATCGATTTGACATTTTGACAGTAGATTGTAAACACAGGGTACAATGAACTCTTTGATTTTAAACACAAACATTAATTACAGTGCAGTAATTGTGAATTAAAACTGTGTCGCACAGTGTCCCCACGGTGTTCTGTACCCAGACCCGCCATGTTGGAGGAATAACGAGTGAGCCCTGTACGCGCGTGCGACTGGGCGTGTGTTCGCGTGGAGCCGCACATTTTGGCTATTTTTGGACTAAAAGGGAAGCAATGAGCAGTGCAACTATAGTGCAAGTTCATGTTCAAGTGATTCACAGTGTCTCTGTGTAGTTTCAGTGCGTTTCAGTGGAGTTCTTGGGAAGAAAATGTTATAGTTTTAATGTAAGTACTTTCTTATTAGATTCTTGTGTAGAGTTGATGTTGTTGGATGAGTTGACTTCTCTGATCTTGACTGAAAGATTGTAATTAAACACAATATAATTTGCGAGCGCTACTGAAAATGCTGAACACAATGATACTTTCTGTTCTATGTATACGTACATATGTAGATCTAGTAGCTATACATGGTAAGGTATAATGTGTTGATTATTTACAATGTTCACATTGTAGAATCCTCTAACTAATCCGAACAGTATCATCATCTCTTTTTCCAGAGAGTTCCCACTTTAATAAATAAGTCTGGAAGCTAAGATATTAAATATAGTTGACTTGTAACATTGATCCATCACAATAAATGGGAGAAAAAACCTTTAAAGTTTAACTTCAAATAAACCTTAAGAAAGTTGAGATTATGAATAGAAAAGACATTTAAGAGTCACATTTATTCCACAACATACATAAACTCAGACCTTTGTCAATGGGGGTAGGCAGTACCTACAGATCACCACAAGTCTTACATAGTCTTTTTGCTTCGTCTACATTCATGAATGCCCGTTCTTTTGTTCTTTGCTTTATAAAAATGTTGCCCACTGCCAACACTGCAATGCTGCTGTATTTAATTCATTGTCATATTTAATTTTTATTTTTTGGGCTTTGTGCCTTTGACATTAATTTTGATTTGATCTGACATTAACGTGCCGTCGCGTCGTCGTGTCTCGTGGTTGCGAGTACCTAACTTGTACTTACCTTTGTGAAGAACTTCACCTATTGTCAGGGTATCTATATACCTTCCAGGGCGTCCCCTCCCTGCAGCAGTCCAGCAGTAGCTTTTACCCACAACTGCCTCATAAATACCTTTTATTAGTCGCCTTTCATCCAACCTAGCAACATGACCAAACCATACAAGCATAATCTTAAAATTATTTGTGACAACATATTTTAAACTGCAACTGTGTTGCCAAGTTAAGACCTTGTTATCATGAGCTGTCTGTTGCAGCGCGCCGTCACTCGCGAGTGATGCAGGCGGCGGCGACGGCGGCGGGCGCGCGCCGGCGCAGCCTGGAGGCTGGCAGCGAGGCCAGCTACTGTACGTACAGTTTATACACATTGTTGCTTATAATATTCGATATTTTCACTTAAACAATCATCAACTTTACTCCAGTGTAAGTTAGGTAAAGTTAAGTAAGTTGATTTCAGAGTGACTAATATTATTGAAAATAAAAATATTAAGTTGTAGAGGAGACTTAACTTGCATCCAACTTTGGAGCAACACTGACACTCATACTGTTCACCAAAACACAAAAAAAACCGGCCAAGTGCGAGTTGGACTTGCGCACCGAGGGTTCCGTACAAACTTGTAGGTATTTTATTATTAAACTACCTATCTACAGTTTTCAGATTTTTTTCCTATACATGTGCTGTTAAACATTGCTTTTTGCCAAATTTCATGGTTTTAGGTCTGTTGACCTAGAACCATAAAATTGAAAATTAAAATTTATAGAGTACTTCCTACGTGAGGTACCCTATAAATTTTGATTCCCTTGAGAGTGTCGAAATGTACGTTTTTTTGCGGCTTATACGGCCGTATCTTTTTTTTACGTTAACTTAGAAGTTTAATTTTTTCACAGTTTCAATTCACTGTAGACCTGATTATATATATGGTTTTAATTTAAACTGGGTATCTCCACGCGTTCTCGATATAAATGGTCTGGACAGACAGCCAACAGACAGACAGACAGACGGACAACACCTAAGATCCTATAAGGATCTTGATGGATTTTGTTGCTGGGAATAGAGTAGGTACAGTCAATGCCCTCACGGCTCACCACGCATTACTGGTCCCTCCTTTAAATAATTTGAGTATTGCCGGCCACTGACTGTCCACACATAAGTAATCAATATCCTTAGTATATTTTATATCACAGGACTTAGATTGGATGGGATGTGTGTAAGCATGTCTGTGAAACATGTATCTATCTCTGTCTAACTAGTGTAATTTGTTGCAGGCGAGAGGGAGACGTGGGAAGACTGGGGCAGTCGCTCCTCGCTCAGCCAAGTGGAAGAGGTATGTCCTGGCGCTGCGCTGGGCTGCGGTCATAGAGTATATAACCACTAGAGAGCTTATAGGCCGATATCTTCTAAGTACACGACTCAATACCGTGGGCCGGGGGACGAGGAAGAACGCGCGCCTGCAATTGGTCAGTTCAAGTCAATTTGCATAGGTATGCCTATCGTTAGGGCTGATCTATTTGTATAGGGGAAAAGAGGTGATATCGATAAAATGGATTTTAACACTATGAAAAATACTCAATTGAAATCGTATAAAATTATCCTGCACAGATTGGTCCCGGTCGGTGACAGAAAAATATTTTTTTAAATCGGTCCAGCCATCTTCAAGTAATCCGGCAACATAAATACATTAAAAAAAATCCGACGAACGTATAACCTCCTCCTTTTTTTAAAGTCGGTTAAAAGTAGATAGGTATTTTATTGCAGTATTTGAATTGAATAACTTTTTTATTAATTTAAATTTTATATTATAATTGTAGAAATCAACTCCAGATATTAAAGGTGACAGCACAGATTTTTACGATAAACATACAAAGGGAAAGAAAGGGATAAAAGAATTAGAATTGTCTAATGAAAGAACGAGACGTTTCCAAAAGACATCAACGCGGAAATCGCCGTCGCACTGTAGTACCGTCATGTCACTCACTGCCACTAACACCCGTATCTATAAACAAGTCAAAGTGTTTACTTGAGTAAATGTCATTTTTAATCGACTTCAAAAAAAGGAGGAGGTTCTCAATACGGTTGTATATTTTTTTGTTTTTTACCTCATATCTTCGTCATTTATGAACCGATTTGAATAATTTTATCTGAAAGGATATACTTCCTGATTGGTCCCATAGAAATTTCATCAAAATCCGTTCAGTAGTTTGGTTTTTAAATCAAAATAGCTGGAAAAATCCAAGTAAAAGAATTTGCGAAATTGATACTTGACAAGGATTTGTGTGTGATACGATAACTAAAAAGGGTAAAATAAAAACTTTTTTGCAAAAAAAATAACCGACTTCCAATCAAAACACTAAAAAAGTGGAAAATAACTTTACTTTCGGAAGTCGGTGGCAAAAAAGTCAATGAAACAAACAATAGTCAGCGGCTTCCGAAAGTAAAGTTATTTTGCACTTTTTTAGTGTTTTGATTGGAAGTCGGTTATTTTTTTGCAAACAAGTTTTTTGTAAGAAACGATTTTTACTGTGTATTTTAGTAATTTCTTAAAGTTACAACTGTAAAAAGATAGAATTCTTGACTTTGCGTTCTTTGACAGTTCTTAATTCGTTTAAATTCTTGTCTATTGCATAATTTTTTTTTGCAAGTAATTACTTTAACTTGACTATAGATACGGGTGTAAGACAACGACAAAACGTATTCTTTTTGTTTGGAAAATTACTTTTGCCAAAGTGAAGACAGACACTTGTGACATCGCGTTCGGATTTAAAACTGCAGCCGCATTGCATTGTCTCATACGGTTGCGGTTAGCCGCAACGCCGACGACGCTCGATCTGCCCTCAGCCCTCACCACCAAACACTTCGGAAATATACCCCTAAGTCTTACCTAGGAGCTTAGGATCTCGTGGCTAAATAATTACAGCTGCTCGGGTCGATCTTCAGGTTAAGCCGCGCTTGCCTTGGTTGGTCCGTGGATGGGTGACCACCCATTACATACCGAGTTTCCTCCGTGCCTCGGAAAACACGTTAAGCCGTTGGTCCTGGCTGTTAATTATAGATCTTTGACAGTCGTTAAGTAGTCAGTGGCCCCAAATTCTGACAACCAGTCTTACCAAGGGATATCATATTACCCCGTACTAACTGGGTTGTGGAGGTCAGACAGGCAGCCGCTCCATGTAAAATACAAATGTATTCAGCTGAACCGTTAAGACTGGAAGCCGACCCCAACATAGATGGGAAAAGGCTAGTCAGATGAAGATGATGATGACCCCTAAGTCTAACCTTAACTGTCAAAAACAGTACGGTTTCAGCCATTTCAGCAGTCGGTAATCAAACGTTGTTAAATAAAGGGGACTACGTATCCTACTGCCCGAGTACAGTAGGTACTGCACAGGTTCACTTGTGCCCATACGAAATTCGTATACGAGACAAGAATATGGTACAAAAACGCGGACGACCTAAATGCCCGTTGGACAGCAGACAAATTGTGAGAGATGCAAAAACTTCGCGAGGTCGCGACGCACCCTCCGCGCTCCGGGGACGAGCGTGATTGATGACTTGTCTACTGATTGAGACGTCTTATGCATAGAAGATAAGTACACTGTTAATGAGCCAGGCGTAGGTATGGGAGAGCCAGCCTGCCTGCCATGGCTGGCTATCTATCTGAGCTTTGCGGAGCGATTTTCGAGGAAAAAAACACAAAATATGATTCTTTGATATTGGAAATGCTGCAACCACAGGAAGCCACAGTTGCTCCACTAATGGAAACCGTTTAATTCGGGAGTACAATGATTCATCGCGTCTGTGGCACTTCATATAATTCTCTCTCAGACTGAAGCAGTGGTGCTGAAACTTTTTATTTCTTGGGCGTATTATGCTATGCTTCTGATTGAGCTGCACTGTGAGGCGTCTGTTCCAATAAAATTAATGGTAATTTATGTACCAGGCCACTCAGAAAGTATTGCGATAAATAGTTTTTATATATGGGAGACTGGCCAGTTAGAATCTTTTTCGAAAATATGATTACGTCTTGTAAGTAAAAATATGTGTGTTCCATTTTCAAAATTTCCCTCCACATTTTTTGCGAGCCAATTCAAAGTATCGTGTCTTACTGAAAAATGGATCTGCGCCAGGAACATTTTAGAGCTATGATTTTTTACGATTTCAAGTGTCTCCTGAAACCGGATGAATCGTTCGATAGACTTCAAATGGCATTTATGGATGAAGGCCCCTCCAAGGCAACCGTGTATCGTTGGTATAACGAATTTAGGCGCGGTCGACCAACCTTGGGGGATGAAGAAAGAAGCGGTCGCCCTTTGACGGCTATTACGGAAGAAAACGTGCTAGCAGTGAAAAATTTAATCCAAGATAATAGGCGAATTACAAATCAGGAGATTCAGCACATATTAAAGATTGGATCGGGAAGCGTTCACGAGATTCTACACGGGCATCTTCGCGTGAGGAGGATAGTATCGCGCTGGGTGCCGCACTACCTCACCGACGCTCAGAAGCAGGCCCGGGTGGAATGGTGCCGTGATATGCTGAACAAATTTGAAGCAGGCTCGTCTCGGCGTGTTTACGACATCGTAACAGGTGATGAGTCCTGGATTTATCAATACGATCCAGAAACCAAGCGCCAGTCGACAGTTTGGGTGTTTCAAAATGAACCAACGCCTACCAAAGTGAAGCGATCTCGAAGCGGGGGGAAGATTTTGATCGCCAGCTTTTTTAATTTGACTGGCCACTTGGCCTCAATTCCCTTACGAGATCAAAGAAGCATCAACGCCGAATGGTATACTACCAAATGTTTACCAGAAGTTTTTTTCTGTTGTGAGCAACAACGACCAAACACAGGGCTCCGCGGACTACTGCTCCACCACGACAATGCGCCTGCACACACCGCGCTCAAAACGAGGGACTTCCTGGACAGTACACTAGTCAAACTCCTGGGTCACCCTCCTTACAGCCCTGATCTAGCACCGTGTGAATTCTTTTTATTTCCAAAAATAAAAAATCAGCTCAAGGGGATACAATTTTCGTCGCCGGAAGATGCGCTGGCTGCGTTCGAGCAGGCTGTAAACGAGGTGTCTGCGGTGGACTGGAAAAAGTGTTTTGAAAACTGGGTCAGACGCATGAATCTTTGTATAGAGGCTGGTGGAGAGTACTTTGAAAAGATTTAATAAAAATATATGTACCTGTAGAACAATTTTTTTTAGTGTCGCAAAACTTTCTGAGTGTCCCACGTATATCCCTACTTAATCATCACTCCTAGTAGTTTCACGATGACTATGCTTTAACTTTAAATGAAAACATAAACACTGTCGTATAACTTTTTCAAGAGCCAGCTGTAATTTCTTGGTACCTCTTTTTCAGCTTTACTCTTCGTCGAAAGATCCCATGAGTTTCAAACAAAAATCACTTTAGGCTTCGCGATTGAGCACCGCTGTCCGACTCAATAAAAAATGTGTGTCGCGTCAACATATCCGCTTCCGCATAACAGTCTGTGCAGGCACTCCGGCACTAATTAGGACGACCACGCTCGCCGGTGGATAACTTGATAACTTATTATTAGTATTTATTTTGTTCATCGACGGCAACTAAAACTTACTTTTTTGTGTTGTAATTTTCTCCGAGGATTTCTTTTCCCCAAAATTTCCCATATCTATAACGATTTGTTACCCTATAAAAGGGAGATAATTATATCCTTAATCTACCAACACTGGCGCACTCCCGCGGTAGAATATTGTTGTGCGACGCCATATTTTTTAAATCGAATTGGTTTTTATTTCCTCGCAGTAGGTGTAAAAAGTTGAGTACGCTCCTCGGGGATAAAGGTGTCTTTGTCATGGGCTAGCTTAAATCCCTCACTTCTCTCAGGATTCTAGACTTAACTCAAAGCAGCGCTTCAGGTATGTCCGCTTGGGCGCGCACAGACTGTTTCCAAGCGACCATGCGCCATGCGGAAGCGCTGCGCGTCTCTTGTGCGCAGAGTGCGAGCCGGCTCCAATACCGTTCTGAGAATGATAGCAAATAGGTTGGACTGTCCTTACGTGCGACACTGCTGTGACAGACAAGTTACATATAGTGTCGCACGTAAGAGACTACTGTAATAAATATGGATAGATTTTGATTGGATATGAATATTGTGATAATTGAAATTGAAATGAATTTAATTTGATTTTTAATTTTGATTTATCTAATTTGATTGTTTATGTTGTATTTAAATTTTATTAATTCCTTTGTATTTATTTATGTGTGATTTTGTATTTATTATAGAATAATTTAAGATGTTTTCTAATATGGGTTATGTGGTACCTGAAATAAATTAATTTGAATTGGAAAGCTCCTTCGCTCTTCTCGGGAGTCCTAGGATCCCTCGCTGCTTTCGGGATTTAAAATAGTGCCCGTGACCGTGACATCAGATTCTGCTTTATGCCCTTGGTGCATAATCTACAATTACTATCCTTTATTAAATTTTCTTACATATAAATTATATTTTTAAATATTCTTATAAACAAATTTGTAAAAAAACATTTAAAAATATAAAAAATAGTAGCCCACCGGCACCGGGAACAGGGTCCGAGCTACCGGTGGTCAGGGCTCTTGAGAGAGGAACCTCCTAACAATACGCGCCGTGTCCAGAAGTACTGCTTTCTGAATCAAGCCTTTGATCCAGCTGCCGAGCGAGAGCCTCCTTTGATGTTGGTCGAGGCTCTGGGCTATTAAGCCATTGGCCGACACGACTATCGGCACAATGACTGCTGTACTCACGTCCCACGTCCCATGTCGACAACCTCGCGAGCCAGATCTAGATACTTGAATTTCTTATCTTTCTCTGCTTTCACGAAGTTCTCGTCATGCGGGACCGTTGTATCAACAATCATTGCGCGACGCTCCAATCGATCTATCACCACAATGTCAGGCTTATTGGCAACAATAGTCCTGTCAGTGATGATAGGTCGATCCCTACACAACGTGATATTACCATCATCGAGAACTGGGTCGGGCGCATACTTATAGTACGGCACTTCTGATCCCACAAGGTTGTACTTCAAAGGAAGTTGCTGGTGAATAATCCTGGCAACGAGGTTGTGTCTGTGCAAGTACTCTCCGTTAGCCAGACGAGAACACCCAGAAATAATGTGTCGGATCGATTCTCCCGGACGGTGGCATGCCCGACATATGTCAACCGTGACATCCTTCACAATGTATTTCCGGTAGTTATTCGTCATCATAACTTCGTCCATTACTGCACAGACAAAACCTTCGGTTTCCACGAAGAGGTCACTGAAACGTGGCCAGGATATGGACGCTAAGAAGTCTACATCGGGCCTATGAAGGGCCCGTTAAAAGCGTCCGTGAAGCTCTTTGCTCTACCATACCTCCCTGCGGTCATTAGTGTCTAATACTATAGGCTTGCGCCAGTTCTCGTTAGCCAAGGAGAGCGGGGTAAGGTCCTTGTCCACTGCGACCATATCTCGGTGCATCCCCACGTAAGCTTCTAGGAAGTATTCCCTGAGACTGCATACCTCACGGATGTGCAGGGTCTTAGCGTTTAAGAAGCCTCGACCTCCACATTTCCGCGGGATATACAGTCTCATCACCGACGACCGTGGGTGATGCATCAGATTTGCGGTAAGTAGTGCGCGAACCCGCCTATCCAGGGCATCAAGTACAGTCTGAGTCCATTTGAATATGACGAAAGAATACATCAAAACCGGCATGACCCAACCGTTGAAGGCGCGCATCTTGTTTCCGCCTGACAAGAGACTGCTTAGCACCTTATTCAGGCGGCCAAAGAAGCGCTCCCTCAATGATTGTTTCATGTCGGCAGTATTGATACCTAATGCTTCCGACATACACAAATATTTCTAGGTTTCTGTTGAGGAGAGGGATCTAAAGTGTATGGAATCCGAGAGTTGAGTTCACACGGATTCCATAATCTCTCCTCGCTTCACATGCATGACTGCACACTTGTCCACACCAAATTCCATTCTGATGGCGCTACTAAAAGTTTCTGTAACCTTCAGTAGCTTCATCAGTTACAAATTGTTGGGGGTAAAGAGCTTCAGATCATCCATGTAAAGAAGGTGAGATATGACTTGTCCTCCTCTCCTCAACCGATAGCCAAGACCTGAACCCTACAACAGTGTGCCGAGTTCAAGGCTAGACAAAACCACAATGGACTCAGACTATCCCTCTGGAATATGCCACGCTCGATCCTTATCGGTTCGCTGTTCCACTGGATCTGTCGACATCCTGGATAGCGAAGGATCGCTCTCCAGCGCCCCATACACGACATCAAGAAGGCACGTAGAGTTGCATCAACTTTATACAACTCCAGCACCCTCATGAGCCATGTATGAGGCACAGAATCATAGGCCTTCTTATAATCTATCTAACATGTAGACAGATCCCTTCGGGAACGGCGAACCTCTTGGCTAATGGCCATATCAATGAGGAGTAGCTCCTTAGTACCACGGGACCCGTTCCTAAATCCATTCTAAGAGGTAGACATGATAGAATTATTCTCAATATATTGGTTTATTTTAGCTCTCAAAATGGATGTAAGAACTTTATAGACCGTTGGTAGACAAGTAATTGGTCTATAATTTTTGGGCTCCGCAGTACTACCTGATTTATGGAGCAGGTGGGTAATTCCGGTCGTCAAGTACTGGGGCAGCGATCCGGATTCTAAAGCTGATTGAAACTGGGACGCTAAGCAAGCGTGCGATCTCTGGAACCATTTAATCCAGAAATTGTGCAGTCCATCCAGCCCTGGAGATTTCTAGTTGGGCAACGGACGGACTGCACAAGCTACGTCTTGAGGCTGATGATGATTGCCCCCATTTCTGGTATTGGATCACACGCTCGTCCAACCTCCCGGGTCCAATCGCCCTCAGTGTGACTGACAGGCACCGACCAGATGCTGCGGCAGAAGGAGCACATGGCAACATCATCCAGCACACGCGTGTCAGTCACACCTTGGTCCGGTCGTTCCCAAGTCCTATAGACCCACCTTTCATCGCTTTGGAATGTGCGATTCTGGGTGAATCGCTCCACTCGCCGCTTGTACCGACAAATACGGCTTGCCCATGCACAGATCTTCTGCTTCAGGAAGTCGATGCGCTCTGTGTCGCGGGCCAGATAATCACGAAAACTAATATCTGTTCAGGAACGCTCGCTTCACAAAGCGCATCAGTCTAGGACGAATATTGCCCTCCCTGAAGCAGATTAACTTGCCGATGAGTGCTCTAGCCTCACCGATACGCCTCTCAATCCTGCACTGCCAAGCTACATCAGCAAATTTTGGTCGTGTAGCTCTGTCGTTGTTAGGAAATTTGACGAGAGCTACACGACATGCCGCTACAGCTGCACAGTACAACATTGAGTGGGTATCGGCGAGGTCTTTGCTGCTGTCAAAACAATTTGACAGCTGCGAATCTAGGGCACACACCAGCGCCTTGTTTTTCTTGTGCATTAGCAAACGAGGTAAACTTGGTCTAAGTTCAGGCGGTGTAGAACGGTACTCCTGGAATGCACCCTCCAAAGCACTCCTCAATTGCGCGTTGCACTGGCTACTCACGGATATAACTTCGTCAAAATACGAGACGGCAGTATTCGCAAAAACAAACTTGCACTTATTTCAAACACCGAGATCGAAACGACACATTAGAGAGATATGTGCTATCCCACACAAGACTGCGTTCTATTCAAAAAGCTTTTTGGGAATGGCACCAAAGTTATAATATAATAAGTTACCCAATACAATAAAAGATCTTGACAGCATACACCATTTCTAAAAGGCTCTTCTTAATTTATTAGGCGAAAAATTGTACTACACAGTCAATGAGTACCTAGAAGACAAATTATAATCTAATGACATTTTATTTTCTTTTCATTAAATGTTTTAGTTATTCAATTATTCCCCTTTTCTACGAGTACTTAATCTAATTTAATGTTAATGTTTTATTATTTGATTATGAAATTTATTGTAATTGTAATTAATGTCAATGTGCCTATGTATTTTTAATTGTTATGATTGAATTTTATTTATTAATATTGAATGTTTTATTTTTTTTTACCAATTATTAATTATAAATTGTAATGAGAATATTTGTACGCCGTTGACGGCAAGACATAGCTTTCATTTTATTATTATTGACATCTACTAACCTATGTTCTACAAATAAAATTATTTGAATTTGAACATCGTCTTCACGACCGTGATCGGATCGCGGCGGAGCACTGCGGCGGAGCACTGCGGCGGAGCACTGGGCACATGTTGCAGCTGCACCGCGATTATTGGCGAAGCAAGCGTAATTGGGTTACTCCGTGAGTCGAGGCGTAGTCGATCAAGCACGGTGTCATTCAACATATTATTACGCTGTGTGACCCGTACCTGATCCGACAGCCGTTGCGCCGACACGCTGACAGCTGGCTCAAGCACCTGAAACAGAGAGGGCATCCGACCACGGTACGCAGTCAAGTTGCTTCCGCCTTCAGTAGACCCGTAATATGCGCGCATGACATTCTCATTTATGGACTGAGTCCATCGCATGCGCGACACATTTCCACCGGCAGCTAGGACCCTGTTCGGGGCCTGTTGGCCTCGAGGTCCCAAGCCAACTGGTGGCTGTCCTCTTCCCCGTCGTCTTGGTGGTGGTGTCGACGGCGGGGAGAAAAACTCGTCGCTCGAGCTCGACGCAACTGCAGCCACCTGCGACACGGTGCTCACTGATGTGGCGCGTCCCGGCGGCTGCGAGGCGGAGCTGAGCGACGAGCCCGGAGATGGTGGGTGTGCCTCCTGTAATTTGGCTCGGCGTCTCGTCAGCATCGGTGACATATTATTTATTGTATTTTTTCATTTTTGGTGTAGTCCAGTCCAGTAGCAGTATGTATGTATGTTGTTTTATTACTATTTAATAGTACCTATACTAAAACGTTTTGATTGACTACATCGTTCTAATTACGGAGTTTAAGTGTCGCACGTGGCTCTCAATAATTACTTCTACATTGTGCATGTTACGAAACGCACTTCATTAATAATTGAAACTAAACTATTCTGTGAACAGCCAACTGCCTAATTGGCAGAAGAGGCAGGGATATCTACTGTCAACTGTAAAACCACATTTGGTTATAAGTGCGAATTTCACTAACGAAACCGTATGCGATAGAATCGAAAACGCGATATGCATATCTCAATCGCATTTATGAGCGTCATTTCGTCAGACACCTCTTGTCTAGCCATATCGTCCTTCACACAGTCCACCCGTCGTCATTCGTCGTTTCTTTGGTCGTTCTCTACTCTTATAGCCATTCACATTCGTACTCAAAACTTTCTTCACGACGTTTTCCACATTTCTCCGCTATACACGTGCTTGTTCTTAGCTTTTTAGTGTTTTTTGTAACTTAAGTTTTTTACCGCAGTCGGGTTTTTAGTTTTTTTTTATTTCCTGTTTTTTAGTTTACAAATTTCGCAGACGATTATTCAAACAAATTTTTACCACCTTCACCGCGTGGAAGTACTCCCAGCTTATGTTGTGTTCTGATTCAAAATTTATACCCGGGGTCACTTTCACAATTAATACGAATCTAACGACACCTTTGAAGCTAAAATCCATCGATCCGTTCAGGCTGCAGAACGTGACAAACATTTGAATTTGGCGCCAAAAATCCACCATTTTGTTTTTATTTTATTTTGATATATCCGGTGTCAGTCTCACAGTAAATACGAATCTAACGACATCTCTCAAGCTAAAATCCATCGACCCGTTCAGGCAGCAGAGCGTGCCAAACAATTATACATACATACATACTCTCGAAAAACATAACCGTCCTTCTGGCGCAGTCGGGTAAAAAGTTGACCTATTTAAAGCCATTTCTTTAATTCGTGCAACAGTACAGTTGCAGACAGGAAGTAATTTCTTACCGCCATTAGTGACCCGCGCTATTTGCGGCCGAACGCGGCGCTTCCTCTGCCCGCCCGTGCCAGAGCCACGGGCAGTATGGCAGGGGTGACACCGCCCGCGCCGGCCAATTAATGAGCAACAAATTAATGGTATATTTTTGAATGAAGAATTTTTAAAGTTCTCTCCGCCACGCTACTGTGCGGCATGCTTTGGAGCGTAGGGTTGTTAAGTCAAATATGAAGTGTATTTGTGCACTCATCAGGCTATAGGGTATTATTGTATTGTATATCGAGCTAGTATCCGCAACTGCACGTCACAAGCGCATATTTGGCGTACGGGTCCGAGGTGACCTAAGATGATTTGAGCCACCCCAACTCTTCAAGACAGGCCAACAACTCCTTGGCTACGAACGGTGCACGGTGGTACAAACCTACAAGTCTGATAACCCGCAGTTCGTTAGAGGACGCGTCTACACCTAGATACAGACCCAGCAGTGTCACTAGTCAGTCCGTCAGATGACACTCTTCAACTGTCACTCGTACATATTGTGTGATCGCTTTCTAAAGCCTTATTGTGTCACATTAAAGCCCAAAGGCGAAGGTACCTTGCGAAATATGGGTGTACTGTAGGTGCTTTTCTGCTTAACTCTTCGCGAAACACACGCGTCATTTTACGTAGTTAGCAGATAGCGCCTGTACCCAGAGCCCGGACGGAGACGCCTCGCAACACTTTCACGTCTGTTCGCGCTAGAGCTATCGCCTCTCGGATGTGACGCCACGCGGCCACAGTACTCAACAATACACAACTACAACTACATTCGTAGATCTTTGACAGTCGTAACAAGTAGTCAGTGGCCCGAAAGTCTGACAACCAGTCTTACCAAGGGGTATCGTATTACCCAGTGCTAACCGGGTTGTGGAGGTCAGATAGGCAGTCGCTCCGTGTAAAATACTGGTATTCAGCTGCATCCGACAACAACTACTAACAGTTGAGCTACCTATTATATTTTATAGATCGTAGTGACACGCCTTCGCTTCGGACGGATTTTACAGCTTGATCATCGTTTGTATATTAAACTCGACGACAAGGTTGGCGCAGTGGCTGAGCGATTGACTTCTGCGCTGCGTGTCGCGGGCTCGATGCATGTGAACCAGTCGGCAGGTGAAAGTGAGCGAGGGTTCATTAGTAATGAATAGGAGGATAATTAATTACTTAATTACTATGTATCCTTCTCAATATTTATGAACTAGCGACCCGCCCCGGCTTCGCACGGATTCAATGTAGATACTAATGTTTTCTCTACTATAATATGCATGTATTATATATACCTATAAACCTTGCTCTTGAATCACTCTGTCTATTAAAAAACCGACTTCCAAAGAAAACACTAAAAAAGTGGAAAATAACTTTACTTTCGGAAGTCGGTGACTATTGTTTGTTTCATTGACTTTTTTGCCACCGACTTCCGAAAGTAAAGTTATTTTCCACTTTTTTTGTGTTTTCTTTGGAAGTCGGTTTTTTTTTTGCAAAAAAGTTTTTATTTTACCCTTTTTAGTTATGGTATCACACACAAATCCTTGTCAAGTATCAATTTCGCAATTTCTTTTACTTGGATGACATTTTTTTCCAGTTATTTTGATTTCAAAACCAAACTGCTGAACCGATTTTGATGAAATTTCTATGGGACCAATCGGGAAGTATATCCATTCAGATAAAAGAAGATTTTTTCAAATCGGTTCATAAATGAAGGAGATATGAGGTAACAAACACAAAAAAAAAACAACCGAATTGAGAACCTCCTCCTTTTTTTGAAGTCGGTTAAAAAAAACCGCATGGCAAGTCGTCTGCAAGCCCTACCAGAAGTACGGTATCATCGCAACCTGCGTGAATGCCTCTAGTCTTGGAGAAGATTCGCTTTTCATACGTTTATGACATCTGAGAGACAAATTAAATACGGCAAACATTAAAATGCGATTGTAACTCTGTCTGTCTGTTACCTTTTCACACCAGAAATTCGGTAGTCTAGTGCGCCATTCTGGATACTACATAGATTGCACAAAGCATCCCGGTCGTACGTTTCCGGTCAGATACGCAGTCGCTCTGTGTAAAATACTGGTATTCAGCTGCATCCGGTTAGACTGGAAGCCGACCACAACATGATTGGGAAAAGGCTGGCAGACGATGATGATAGTACGCTTGCGTGATATCATTTAAAGCCAGCGATAATAAATATACAAAAACAAACTGTACAAATGTGTATAGAAGAAGTCATCAATAAGTCATGGGTGAGTGGTGTATGAGCGAGCAGGTGGGCGTTGGGTCGGCTCGCCGAGCCACTGCGCCAGGCCGCCCGCGCCAGTCGGAGCCATACGTCGTTATACCGCTAGCTTCTACTTTATGTAGAAACAACACAACAATAACTCCCTCCTCTAATAAAAATAATAGGCTCCCTCTCTTTTTCGTGGGTCTTTCACGTAACAGACAATATGTGGGTGTGGACTGAACACCGCTTGCTAGCCGAGTAAATAACGCGTATTAACATGCACCACATTATAAAGTTTGATTACCTCCACAAATAACCCAAGCTAGGTTACACTACACAGCATGTACTTACTGGTAGGTACGCATTAAAATCATATTTATTTCTGAACACTTTTACACGTCAAAAATCTAAATATATTTTTTGAACTAGATGAACTGCGTGTTTTCCATCCGACTACTCTGAAGAAACAGCCACAAACTCAGAGGTCACTGTCTCTTTTAAAGACCTTGGTCAAGTCATGTGAGCACCATGCAGAGTAGTGCTTGAGGTGGTCTTTTGAAGAAATAACTACACGAATTTGAGTGGACTGCCAAATCCACTCAAATTCGTGTAGACACGCACCTCTCGATTTTTCGGATTCATGCGAGTATTGTATTATTATCACTTGCTTCGGTGAAGGAACGTCAGATGGGGCGCCGAGTTATCTGAAAGTTACCGTCTCCCCTGTGGTGTTAGACAAGGTGCTCTCACTTCTCCTGATCTGTTCCAGATATAGATGAATGACTTGGTCGTGGAGCTGAGCAGCACTCCAGTCGGGTTTAGGTTGGATGACAGATACGCGATACGTCAACAGCCTGAGTTATGCAGATGACATGGTGTTGCTCAGCCCTTCTATTAAAGGTTTACAAAGACTGTGAAAAGTATGCAGCAGACCATAATCTGATTTATAATGCTAAAAAGACTGAGACGGTAGTTGTCAAATCAGGAAAGGGACCGGAAAACATACCTGCAATTTTTATGAATGGCAAAATGTTAAGATAGGTGAGAACTTCAAATACTTTGGTCACATACTAAACTCAAACCTTAAAGATGATGCGGATGTCGAAAGACAACGAAGGGCTTCTTTATGTGTGGTGGGTGATATGATCATCAGAAAGTTCATGAAGTCGACCCAAGACGTAAAAATAACGCTGTTTAGGTCCTTCTGCCAGAGTTTTTACATCTGCGAACTGTGGACTGACTACACCAAGAGGGCGCACGATGGCATACGAGTCGCCTATAATAATATCTTTAAGCAACTGATGGGCTTAGAGCGTTATTGTAGCGCTTCAGAAATGTATACCTTAGCCCGAGTCGACTCGTTTAATGCCATCCAAAGGAAAAGGATAGCATCGTTCATGTCCAGGGTTGATAGGTAAAAACATGCTATAATTAGCAAGTTTGACAGGCTGACGACAGCAACATATTCCCGTTGGGTACAAATCACCCATGTATAAATGCCTAAATTCAATTCTTACTGTTTTTTGTTTCATTTAGTTTTTTTTCTATCAACTTGTCTGTATTTTGAATGTATCTACTTGCGTATATTTTACTTTATTTTATGTTTTATTGTAATATTTTGTATTTTCTTTTCTGTATGTGTTTTTATGTGTTTCTTTTTTTGTTTAGTTATGAGTTTCTATGCCTCAAATCTATGTGTCCGGAATAAAGAATTAATAAATATTATTATTTACTAAAACATCATGAGGAAATCAAACCAGCATGCCTGTGAGATACGTCTCGACGGCATGTAAAGCCGAGCCAGGGCCCATGGGCGGCATAAAAAATCTGCCACCAAGTAGGTACTAATCACACGAAAAGAAGCGCAATTACCAGTTATCGTGTAGCTCGACTCATAACTCTAGGAAGACAACAACTCGTTGCATCTGATTGGACTAAAGGCGTACTAAGACATGCATGACTGACCCATTTCGTGAGTTCGCCACATGACATAACAACCTCTGGTGCTGCAGATAACTTTAGCAAAACAAACAACAACAGAACATGGCGGTCGCTCCTCGGTACAGGCACTATCTATTTAGTTAAATAATTCAGAGCGCGTCTCTCGTGTCGCGTATAATGTCTCGCTTACTAAACTCTCGGCTCCGGAGTTAGGATACAGAGACCTCCATCATCATCATCTGCCTAGCCTTTTCGGCTTCCAATCTAACCGGATGCAGCTGAATACCAGTATTTTAAATGCAATGACTTCCTATCTGACCTCCACAACCCAGTTAGAACTGACTTGGTAATACGATACCCATTGGTAAGGCTGCTTGTCACGGCTTAACGTGCTTTACGAGGACTCGGTATGTAATAGATGGTCAGCCATCCCCGGACACCCTACGACAAAGACCTCCATACAGGTGTAAACGGACCCTTCACGAAGCCGTCAGCCAAGCATTCTGTGTAAACTTAGTAACTCTACGTAAAAAGTATTGCTGGGATACGACTTTTTTTGTGGTGAAAAATGATGGTTTACGTTAGGACTCAATGATACGCACTCAAACATTGTGCTGCTGGATTCATTGAATAAAACAGGGGGCGTGGAGGTATTTATAACAAAGTTATACTTAGCATTAAAAACTTGTACCTATTTGAAGAAAAACTTGGAACTTTGACCTCCAGTAACTAGAAAGTTCCCAGGTATGGTGCAAAACAAAAATATTTATATATTATAATGACGGGGAGAACCTTTCGGCTTCGTTAGGGGCCTTTATACAACCATTACACATAAGTACCTACTGTAACTGTATGTGTCCGACGTGGACACAACGACCGCAATTTGTCCGCTACAGTTTGTCTGATCCTGTATTCGGATAGATTCTTTGGTTCGGTTAGTTATTAGTTTAAATTAACTAAAATAACGACCATTGACCAAACTTGCCTTTCATCAACAGCCATTGCCTCGTCTACACAAGAAGAGGCAATGGCTCTTAATTTGCGTCACGATTTGTTGCATGACAGAACTTAATTAAAAGAAATTTTCAGAAAGCTTTTCCACGTGAGCTTTCTTTCTCCGGTAATTGTTACGAAACACGATCGAGTTTGTGGACCGTAGTACCACCGCAGAAAACCAATGACATTTATTATAATGTTGCCAACAACACGACATTTGCTTTGTTTTGGGAAAAAAGTATTTCATTACCTCGTTTCTTACCGCTTAGTTGTTAATATTCAAAATATCAAAATCAAAAGTCATTTATTCAAATTAGGCTGATAATCAGCATTTTTCGAACGTCGAGTTGACAAGAGACAGTCTCCCAAAACGCTCTTCGCCCTTCGCCACTTCCTAGTGTTTTAGCTGGGAAGAAGAAGTGGCGGAACAAACTCCCCAGCACCCCATCTATCTGTTGATTAGAAGAACCAAATTCTATACAATAGCGTGTAAAATATATATGTACAATATCGTTTCGTAGTTTTTTAAATTACAGCGAAGTCAATGAATCTTAGGCATATTATAATTGAAATAACTTAGTGAATACAGAGTAATTGTGCGATTCCACAACTAATATGAGCTAAATAATTTTCGTGTATCTTCTGCAAATAGTATGATACCTTGTTTTACGTTTGATTATAATTTCCTAAATAAAAACAAAGAGTGGTATATTATGTTCACGTGCGGGCAACCCCAATTTAAATGCGCCATTCCGCGGCGCTCGACGTCACATCGCACTCGGCGGCCGCTCCGCGTTCACCGCTCGCGTTTTACGTCATCAAAATAAACTTAATGTTAGCATTTACAACAAAAAGTACACTCCAAATAAAACATTAATCGACGTTAATTACTCAAATAAACCTCAGTGATTGTTGTTAGTGTACAGTGAAGTAATAAAAACCGGTTAGCGAGTGTTTCGCAACAGGGAAAAGTGTTTCGTTACGGTTTTGTGGTATTATTGTGAAGTTGTGAGCTGTCTAAACAGTGTGGTGTACGTAGCGGTTGCCCACGCTGTCCACGCTGCCCATCGGTGGGCCAGTGGCCCGGTTAGGCGGTGGGCGACAAGTAAATAGTCCGAGTAAAGTTGTGTGCATCGGAGATGACCTACATTTAAGTGACGGTAATGCAGCGTGACGTCAGCGGCTTTCGGCGTTTGCTTTTTGAATTATTGGATGTTTATGGCGCGGATTTTTTTCTTTTTTATTAGGTTTGGCGATGAGGTTTTATAGAATTTGACACAGGGGCTGGTAAAAGCCTCAATGTTTTTGTAGCGACGGTAATGATTTGTTGGTGGACGATAATACGTAATAGTAGTTTTACAAATCACTTGGAATCTGCCTCCTTTCTAGGTTTACCTAGGACATTTCACCGAAAGTACTTACAACATAATTATTCTGTTTTCACATGAAATAAAAAATTTAAATGTTATGAGAATGCTTTTAGAGTTTTCTCTAAAATCATTCTCAAAATCAAATAATTTACTGATTATTTTATTCAATAAATTTACTTAATGGTCCATGAAACAACACATAATTATAAATAACAAACATTCTTCAAACTATTTCCTATGTTTTAGCTAATAGCAAGCCTCTAAAGGTCATGCAAATATTTCATTAAGTTTAAAAAAAAACCTACCACTACAACCTAAAAACTAGTGGTCCACCGGTGTTGAGAGCAGGGTCCAAGCTACCGGTGATTGGGGCTAATTAAATAAATTCTTATCAAACAACAAGCAAAGACGGGTACTCAACACCTGTGAGGTCAGACAGATTTAAATAAAACTGCCCATAGTGTAACCGCTCATCGCAGGCATACTGTATTAAAAGATTAAGTCTTCACAATCCATTGCTGTCCATATTCAAGCCTTGCGGTAATCCAATCATGTGGGCTAGCTAGTAGCAGCTAGTTTTAGCTAGTCGTACAATCACAAGCACTAAACTTATACACCTAGCAATATTCCAAACATAACATAACGCCTGTGATTCCTGAAGGGTTAGGCAGACGTGTACCTAATAGTACACCCACATTTTGCCAGTTATGTTTCGAGTCCCATATTATTGAAGGCGAGCCTATTGCAATGAACTGGGCCCAAATTCAAACTATGCGGTTGCTATTGAAAAATCATTGATGGAAAAACTCAATAATACTGCCCTACCCGGGAATCAAACCAGGTTCCTCACACTAAGTAGTTGCGCTGGCTACCACTGGACCAACAAGGAAATCAAATCAATTTTGTTCTGGATGACTATTGCAACTGTCAGATAACACATTATTCGTAACAATATTGGTTATGAAAATATAATGTTCAGTACAGTAGGAGAAACTGATGTTTAGAAGTTGCAAAGTGAATACATATTGGTACTTGTGAGGGTACACTAGGTATGTTTGCTGCGGCCGTAATGGAATAAACTCAGTAGTAGGTATCAAGTGATACTGCATCCTAACCCACTCCAGCTGATTTAATAAAAATTATCATCACAACAATACAAGCCTTTTTGATTAAATTTTGATGTAATTGCAATGAAACTAGGAAAGCCATAGGGGACGCCTTTGCCCAGCAGTCCCAGCAGTGGGAGAGAGTAGGATGACATAAAAAACAACAGAACCCGTCGACGCGGTAGGCCCGGAAGGAGATGACGTGACGAGTTGGACTCTTACAAAAAGGATTGGGCCCAAACAGCCCAAGAGAGAGAAACATGGCAAGAAGGAAGGGAGGCCTCTGCCCTGCACTCCGACACAATAAAGGCTCAGATAAAAAAGAAAAAAGCTATTTCTCTTAGGAAAAGAATTTGCAAGGAGTTAGTAATTATTCCACAAAGTACCACGGGACTTGGCTGGGAAGGGGCAGATGATGAACTCAACCACTAATGGCTTCTCCTCCTCCAATGTCTGAGGTTTCATAGTCACTAAAGTCGCAAATCAACTTGTTTACTGGCTAGCCACCATTGCAACGGTGCTCCGTAATTGCATCCCTATTGTTTGACAAAAGCATTGTGCTCCCGATAAGTGAGCTGCTATATTTGAAGTGCCGACATTGTACAATTTACAATTCCGTTCATACTCCGCTGGCGCCGACCATCAACGTATTGTCCTGACTCATATCAAAGGCCTACTGAGGCCAATACTGTTTGTAAGCGACCGCTTCCTTGGTCTTGCGGTCGCGACAGTTCAGTGGGGACCTGGGTTCAATTCAATCCAATAGAATACTTCCTCAACATAACGCCTGTAATCCCCGAAGGGTTAGGCAGAGGTGTACCTAATAGTACA
Organism: Standfussiana lucernea; assembly: GCA_964057025.1. Lineage (NCBI taxonomy): Eukaryota > Metazoa > Arthropoda > Insecta > Lepidoptera > Noctuidae > Standfussiana > Standfussiana lucernea. The sequence goes on along the minus strand of OZ059813.1, from coordinate 10,068,499 downwards.
CCCACATTTCGCCAGTTATGTTAAAGTCGGGGCACCATTCCACTCCGTGGCAGCTACTGAGAAATTTCTGATGGAAAAACCCAATAACACTTCGCCTGACCCTGAATCGGACCCAGGAACGAACGAACCTCATGCTCAGCAACCGCGCTTGTGACCAATTAGCTAAATGATATGTTGTTTAATTTAGTTTCGACTTCCTGCTGCTATTCTTGATATTGATAGTGCAAGAAATAGAACAGGCGAGGATCCCACGAACAAACTCTCGCTCGTCAGTCGGCGCCGCTTGACGTCCCACAGGGCTGATAAGACATCACAACGATGGCTCGGTAACAAATAAACGATCCACAATTTCCCCATATTATCGTTACAATTACTATTTAAATAAAACATTATTTAAAACTAGCTGTTGCCCACACCTTCGATTATTATAAAAATATTACTTCCCTATTTGAATCGGATTTTGTTAACAATTTCAAGGGTTTTAATTTTTTTGCACGGAACCCTCATTTCTTTCTAAAATAAAAGTAGCCTGAACTAACTTACTCCTTATACCCCGTCAATTTTTCCGCCGTTTCGGTGATTAGCCGAAGCAGACAGACAGATAATTACAAAATGTCTTTTTGCTGTAAGTACCGTATACAGTAACATATGCATTCAGTACAAAGCTGTTATTTTGAAATTACAAACAGACACTTAAATTTTATTTATTTGTATAGATAATAAGCTCAAAAGGTAACAGTCATTTGTGCCCCAAAAGCTTGGACATAATGAACCGTGTCGGGGTCGGCTTCCAGATTAACCGGATGCAGCTGAATACCAGTATGTTACATGAAGCGACTGCCTATCTGACCTCCACAACCCAGTTAGTATTGGGTAATATTATACCCTTTGGCAAGATTGGTTGTAAAACTTTCGGGCCACTGAGTACCTGTAACGATTGTCAAAGATCAACAATTGACAGCCGGAACCAACGGCTTAACATGCTCTCCGAGGTACGGAGGAAACTACTGAAGGAGTCGTTAGGACAATAGCAACGTACTGCTTCTCTGTCTCATTCCCTCTCCCAGCTCTTAACAAAAGCAATTATTTTAGGATCCTTACAAAGCCAAAGTAAATAGTTGAGGAGAACAATATTACGCCTCAGCGCCGCTCATGCATGTTTAACTCGGCCGCGCAAGTACTGCTTACTACGCACCTGACCTTTACGAAGGGCGCCGGCAATTAGGTCGGCGATGTCCTCCTAGCTCTCCCCCCCCTCCCCCCCTCCCGCCACCAGCCCCGGCGGGCCCCCACCCTCCACTACCGCTAAAAATAATATTAGCCATCCTTTCATCTGGACTATTTTTTCTTATCATATTTCATCGTCGACTGCGTCACGGTGAAGCAAGCACCTGTTGTTGGGTATTTGAGATGTTTGCTAGGAGGGAGGCGGTGATGTTCTCAGGGCTCATGACAATAAACTGCGGTCACAAAGAGATAAATCTTTGCAAAGCTTATTTCATGTAGCCTTGCAAAACTTAGATAAACCTACAGTCTTACACAGTTTTGTACAGAAGTTCTAAAAGTTTCTTAACAAATCATTTTAAAGACGGCCTCAACAAGAACCCTCCAAATATCATTATTTCCTCTACACGTTAACGTTAGTTGAAATAGTGCAATAAATATAATCTACACATACTATACTAAATAAATAAAATTGAAGTGTATGTATGTTTGTAATTTCAAAATAACAGCTTTTTACTGAATGCGTATGAAAGTGTACGGTACTTAAAAACAAAAAGACATTTGAAAAAACGGTTTGTCTGTCTGTTTGTTCCGGCTAATCTCCGAAACGGCTGGACCAATTTAGACGGCAGTTTTAGTGGCAGATACAGCTATTTGCTACTAAGCGTCCTGTCAAAATTGGTCCAGCCGTTACTTACTCCTTATAACATGCTGATGTTATAAGGAGTAAGCAAGGCTACTTTTATTTAAAAAAAAGGGTTTTTCCTTTCACGCGGACGACGGCTGCGGGCAACTGCTAGTGCACACTCAATCGTCGGCATATCGCGTCATCTAGTGTACTTACCCGTCCTAGTTCCGCATCGATACGATACCGCGCGCGCCCTAGTGACACCCCTGCACCACCCCCAGTGTCCCTACGAGTGGTGCAGCGCGCGGAGCTTGGCAACCGCCTGCTCCGTGCGCCGATGTAATCCATATCTCGACCTTGACCTGAGAGCCGGCGCATTGTCACAGTGCCGCAGATGCGGGCTCTTCGTAACCCGATACATGCTATCGTGCAGTTTTGAACGGGGAGTTATTTATTTAAACTTCATGTACAGACGCCAGCACATCAGGCTACTACAATCTGTCAAATTTCTTTTTATAAATATTCAACTTTATCGTTAAAGAGTTGCGTTCACGGTTGATTGGGAAAATTTTACAGTTTCGGGTAGCTTGATGTGCTGGCGTCGGTACAAAAGTGGAACAGGTGTTCTGCACCAGTCAACCTTTGGGTTTAGGACAACATTGTGATAGGCTGGTAAAAACATTTTGTTAACGAATACTTCAGAATAAATGCGAAAGCTTGTGAGAATGGATGTTTGTGGCTCTATCACGTAAGAGCTACTGATCAGATTATATGAAATTTGGCACATATGTATGTATATAGTTTATTACCTGGATTATCACATACATGTATATACTTAGGATACTTTCGATCGCGGTAGTACAATCCCGTGGGTCAATTACGCCACGCAGTTAGCTACTTCTTCATATGATATCAGCGTCTTACTGTCCCACTGCTGGGCAAAGGCCTCTTCTCATACAGAGAAATCATTGAAAATTATGGTCTTATGGCATTGCAGGTCTGATACATCTGCTGTTCAGTGATATTATGTAAGTAGCTAAGTAGTAAAGAAAGTAGCCCCCTCGCTACTAAAGGAACGGTGGCTTGTGTCGAACCCAATAATATTCCAAGAAGATCTTGATAAATGACATTCTTTTGAAATAGCGACAAACAGGTCACTGCGTATCGATCAATTACTGTACACCGACTTCGTGGAAATTGTATATTATTCAACACGATTCCATATTTTTATTCAGCATTGATTTTTGCTCTAAAGGCAAGCAGTGCTTGCCGAAGTCGAACGTGGATGGGTGACTATCCAATACATACCGAGTTCCCTCCGTGGCCCGTGCCTCGGAAAACACGTTGAGCCGTTGGTCCCGGCTGTCATTTGCTGATCTTTGAAAGTCGTTACAAGTAGTCAACGGCCCGAAATTGAGAACCAATCTTACTAAGAGGTATCATATTACCCAGAATAACTGGGTTGTGGAGGCCAGATAGGCAGTCGAGTCGTTCCATGTAAAATATTGGACTGATAACCGACTCCAACATAGTTGGGAAATGGCTGGCGCAGGCAGATGACTTTTATTTTCGTTTCACCTGTGTTGGTGACTTGGTAGGTATGCTTGCATCACGTTCCGGATGTGGGTGTAACATTGTGAGTGACGCGCTGCTGCACTAATCAACGCAGAGGTCGGCCTCAGCGCGCGACCTCAGATAGACATAGTTAGTACGTCTGACCTCTACGTAATGTTTTATAACGTCGAGCTCAAAAACCTTGATAATGTTCAGGAATTTGGAAGTAATCCCTTCGACACTTAAAATAGCTATCTTCAAATGGTTTTCAAAGCTTTAGTGAAAGTCTTTCGTTTTAAAAGGTGTCGTGACGTGACTGCTGAGCACGAAACCCTCGGTTCGATTCCCTTGTCGGGCAAAATGTTACTGGGTTTGGTTTTTTACATCAAGAATTTCTCAGTAGCAGCCACGGAGTCTGGATTTGATATTGATATTTTATTGATAGGTTTGATTTGATTGGCCCGGTTGATGGCAATAGGCTCGCCCCCCCTATAACATGGGACTTTTTTTTATACTACAGGCTTGCGTTTGGCCGCAACTTGCCTGATGTGAAGCGATGACTTCAACATAACTGACGAAATGTGGGTGTAGTCTTGGGTACACCTCAGCCCACCCCTTAGAAGATAACATGTGTGATGTTATGTTAGAAATTCGTAAGTACCCTTATACAGTAGCAAACAAGGCTTAACTGGAAGTGGTTCGTTTTAAAAGTAAGTAATTAATTATTGTAACAGCTCTTTCCGCTCCTCTTGGCGAGATTAACCCTAAGAACTCTCAGTAGTTGTCAACGGCTATTAATTCGTCCTGAGAGAGTTGTTTGTGACCCACATCGAGGCTAACCTCTTTATTTCTTAACTTTAGTTTAAGTACGGTTCAAAAGTTGTGGGAAGAAAGTAAAAGTTGTACATACGGTGCCCAGTGAGAGAATACCCCGGAGGTAAACGTTTCTTTTGCTGACATAACAATAATATTAAAAAGTGATAAATTCTCCTTCCTCGAGGCGTTCTCATCGGCTTTGATGGCCTAAATACACGATCCTTTGGCCATTAAAATGATCTAAGTATCATATGTGTTAGCGCCTTCACTTTATATTCGGGGTCTGTGTTCGGGGCCATGTTTCCGATAGTTAGATCTTGTTCTCGAATCAGAAGATGATTACGGCCGACCAATATTTTTCTTTAAGGTGGAAACGGCAGGGCAGCAACGATCTGGTTCGTGGCTAAATAATACCAACCACTCGGAACGATCTTTAGGTACGCAGCGCTTGCCTAGGTTGGTCCGTGAATGGGTGACCAGCCGTTACAAACCAAGTTCGCTCCGTGCCTCAGAAAAGACGTTAAGCCGTTGGTCCCGGCTGTCATTTGTAGATCTTTGACAGTCGTTACAGCTAGTCAGTGGCCTGAAAGTCTGACAACCAGTCTTACGAAGAGGTACATATATCGTGTTACCCAGTACTAACTAGGTTGTGAAGGTCAGATAAAACACTGGTATTCAGCAGCATCCAGTTAGACTGGAAGCCGACCCCAACATAGTTGGGAAAAGGCTAGGCAGATGATGATGTCAATCTCGTACATCTTGACAATCGTAATCGTTCATAAATTGTCCTTTGTTTACGCTCTCTAGTTATATCTTACTTGTATATACGAGCCTCCGTTCAGTACCCGATACTATGGTATACGAGTACAATACTAGTTAGTCACACAGACTGACCCGGAACGCATTACCCTCGAGGTCGAGAGGTGAAGGCGCACAATACCGCCGCGAATGAGTTGCGATGCATTGTTGCTATAACCTGTCTACGTTTTATGTATTGATCCGTAAAAGTGTTTTCTATTGGCTAAATTAATCTCTTAATCCTCGAGTCTTGTGGGAATTTTTGTGAGCACGCGTTAAGGTGGTAGCGCCAGGGTAGCCCGCGAAATTCTTTAAGTTTTTCGTTACAGCCAGTTAGTGGCCCGAAAGTCTGACAACCAGTCTCACCAAGAGGTATCGTATTACCCAGTACTAACGGGGTTGTTGGGGTCAGATAGGCAGGCGCTCCATGTAAAATACTGATATCCAGCTGCATCTAACCGCACGGCTGCCGACGTCAACATTCTTGATTGAAGATTAGGCAAATATGATGATGACAAACGAAACAACCAATTAAAATAATTGAAATAATTGGAACTATTTTACCAGCAATCAATTGAATATTGATTCCTTTGCCTAATAATATGAAAGCAAGCACCCTGCACGGCTGCACCCTACAAGAGAGCGCGAAAGGAAGAACAGCTCTTCCTTGTCGTCAGTGTAACGAGGTAGTTTATTGAAGGGTGCTGCTACGGTGATTATGCCATTGCTGCATTGCTGTGCTCCATTTTAAAATAATATTTTCGGAAATATAAGGTTATTGTTGTGCCGCAAATGTTGCCCATCTCCGTAGCTAGAAGGTTCCCAGGTATGGTCCAGAACAAAAAAAGATCGTTACGACAGGGAGAACAAGTGCCTGTCGGCTTCACTAAGGGTCTTTTGCCCATTGGGCTAGGCAGAATCTACAGTACGCCACCTGCTACGATCCTTACCTACTCCTTTAGCATCGTCCACGTTCATACATCTGACCATGTGTGAGTGTTACGTGACAACCTATCAAATAAAATAAAATACTAAACTAGAAAGCAATTCCAATACTCTTGACACAAGGAGTGCGCAATAAAGCTCTCGTAGTGACGTCACAGCCGCCCTCCTGCATCCACACCCCCTCCCCCCACTGCAGACTAGTTGACGGCCTAGCGACAGAGGGTAGACAGATACTAAGCACTCGTGTTACCTAAATCCGGAGCTTAGCGTTTAGACATTCCGTAATTGGGAAAGTCACCTTTAAATTGTAGGAGACTATTTAGTGAAGGAGCTCGCCTGTTCGGGGATGGTTTAACACTAGGCGTATTTCTGGCGCCGAAAGGTGTTCTAGTGATCCAGTTTTTGAAGTGTTACCGGTTATTAGCCGTCTTCCAAAAGGAGGAGGTTTTAAATTCGTCTGAATATTTTTTTTGTGTGTATGTTCAGCGATCTTTTTGTGTGTATGTTCAGCGATATTTTTGTGTGTATGTTCAGCGATATTTTTGCCAATTGTGAACCGATTTCGATGATTCTTTTTCTGTTTGGAAAAATATTATTCCGCGGTAGTCACGTTTCAATTTGGTGAAGACTTCATGCTGATCTTCGGAGATATACAAAGGAACTCTTTAATAATAAACAGCAAATCTTTTCACATTTCCTTATAATGTTTCTGAAGTGGCATTGCATCTGTGATGCTTCTAGTTTTTCCGCTGGTCGCTAGGCGGCTGTGACCATTACCAAGTTTTTTAGAAACTAGATCGACTTTGTTTCTGCGATTACAAGGAACTATGAAAGTATAATTAGTGATTTGACGTATTTTACTTTTCCGTCATTTATGCATTTAAGCCAGGATCATTGTTTGCTGCATGCCCTTCTCCAGATCTCCAGGTGTCAGACTCTGTACTGTATGTGGTGAACGGATCAAGTTACTTTCGCGGTTATATTTTAGGATTCTAAGAGTACTAACATCACGCCTGTAATCCAAGAAGGGTTAAGCTACCTGATATTACACCCAAATTTCGTCAGTTATGTTCAAGTCCCATGTAATAGGGGCCTATTGCCATCAACTGGGCACAGATCCAGATACCGTGGCTGCTACTGAGAAATTCCTGATGGAAAAACCCAATAACACTTTGATTACTCCTCTAGATTATTACTAAATCGAATATTTGTTCCTCTCAATGCCACAGAGGAGTACAACCCGTAAACCAATTAATAAACACCAGCCACCATGAGGCTTCCACCAATAATCTACTATATAAAAATAAGTCGGGTTTTCCTTCCTGACGCTATAACTCCAGAACGCACGAACCGATTTCCACGATTTTGCATTCGTTGGAAAGGTCTCGGGCTCCGTGAGGTTTATAGCAAAGAAAATTCAGGAAAAAAATCAATAGAAAAGCGGAAAATCTTTTTTTACATACAGCGCCATCTCTGATACATAACATGTACTACAAACCAATATTTTAAGTAGATGGCGCCGGTGCGTGATACATTGTTTGACAGCTACTCATTGTTCTCTGCTCAGTTAATTTCATGTGACAAACCGGTATTGTGTTCACTGTGAAATTGTGAAAAAAAAGTAAAAAAAATTTGGAAACCATCAAATCAAGCACGTGTATTGTGCAAATTTTTATTCAATTTCAACAGTAGGCATTTGTCTTTAAGGTGGTAAGTTGAACTGTGTAAATTATGTGGATCGTGCATTTGAGGTTAAATTCACCACTCTGTCCATAGTCCAAAATGCCTAGAGGACGACGTGCGAACATCGGCCGCCGCACAAGACATGCAAGCCAGCAACAAAACAGCACTTTTATATTTCCCATACAAACGTTTTCTAAATAAAATGGAGAGTCAATTTGTAATTTATTACCGCTGCATAAAGTTCAAATTCGCGTGCGCGTTGGAGGATCTAATGTCGCGTTCCGAAACTCAACAAAAGTGAATCGCGAACGCGACAAAATTGAGGATAGGATATGTAGATAGGTACTAAGAGGGTAGGATAGGTAGGTAGGTACTAGGAGAGTAGGATAGGTAGGTAGGTACTAGGAGAGTAGGGTAGGTAGGTACTTGGAGAGTAGGATATGTAGATAGGTACTTGGAGAGTAGGATAGGTAGGCAGGTACTAGGAGAATAGTATATGTAGATAGGTACTAGGAGGGAAGAATAGGTAGGCAGGTAATAGGAGAATAGGATATGTAGGTAGGTACTAGGAGGGTAGGATAGGTAGGTAGGTACTAGGAGAGTAGGATAGGTAGGCAGGTAATAGGAGAATAGGATATGTAGGTTGTACTAGGAGGGTAGAATAGGTAGGCAGGTACTAGGAGAGTAGGATAGGTAGGTAGGTACTAGGAGAGTAGGATAGGTAGGCAGGTACTAGGAGGGTAGGATAGGTAGGTAGGTACTAGGAGAATAGGATATGTAGATAGGTACTAGGAGGGTAGGATAGGTAGGTAGTAGGGTAGGTAGGTACTAGGAGAGTACGGTAGGTAGGTACTAGGAGAGTAGGATAGGTAGGCAGGTACTAGGAGAATAGGATATGTAGATAGGTACTAGGAGGGTAGGATAGGTAGGTAGTAGGGTACGTAGGTACTAGGAGAGTAGGGTAGGTAGGTACTAGGAGAGTAGGATAGGTAGGCAGGTACTAGGAGAATAGGATATGTAGGTAGGTACTAGGAGGGTAGGATAGGTAGGTAGGTACTAGGAGGGTAGGATAGGTAGGTAGGTACTAGGAGGGTAGGATAGGTAGGTACTAGGAGAATAGGATATGTAGATAGGTACTAGGAGGGTAGGATATGTAGGTAGGTACTAGGAGAGTAGGATAAGTAGGTAGGTACTACGAGAGTAGGATAGGTAGGTAGGTACTAGGAGAGTAGGATAGGTAGGCAGATACTAGGAAGTAGGTAGATAGGGTAGGTAGGGTGGGTAGGGTAGACAGGGTAGGTAGGGTGGGTAGAGTAGGTAGGGTAGGTGGGGCAGGTAGGGTAGGCGGGGTAGGATTCATTGACTGTTAGGCGGTACGAAGTTCGCCGGGACAGCTAGTTGCTTATAATAGTGATACCTACCTCGTTTGATTGCGGAGCTATTCTCAAGTGATTTGTCTTCTATTAGCAGACAACTGTCTGGAGTTTGGTCTTCAACATTTCCTAGGATTAGCTGGAATACGCTTTAAATGTTCTTTCGCTAATAAGTCGTCGTGTTATTTTAATTCGAGAGCTTAATCATGATACTCCACCACACGCCTCTTCCTGCCCTTGCCCATGTTACTTGGGTTCGGCGAAACACAATTTTATTTCTTCCGTTCTCCCCTGTCATCCGTCACGGTTTCATTTACTCTTTTTACTTTCATGACATTCCTCACAGGACCCGCCAATCCGAGTCGTGACACTTAGTTCCTTCAAATTATACTCCATCATCGCAATACCCGTATACCTTCTTTGAATATCACATTAATAAGTACACCTAGCTCAAATCACATAATAGTTTAGCCTTTGTGTAATTCAATAGTTCAGCTCACGTAACAAAATAAATTCATTCATCCTTACACATCCATACTCCTTCCGCTACACAAAAACTGTCGCTATACACACAAATGTCTGCAGTCTGCACTAGACTATCCATTTTATTATCCTTTATCGTTAGCTCTCCATCACCTGCAAACGCAATGGACACTATATCCACACCCCCTCCCCCCACTGCAGACTAGTTGACGGCCTAGCGACAGAGGGTAGACAGATACTAAGCACTCGTGTTACCTAAATCCGGAGCTTAGCGTTTAGACATTCCGTAATTGGGAAAGTCACCTTTAAATTGTAGGAGACTATTTAGTGAAGGAGCTCGCCTGTTCGGGGATGGTTTAACACTAGGCGTATTTCTGGCGCCGAAAGGTGTTCTAGTGATCCAGTTTTTGAAGTGTTACCGGTTATTAGCCGTCTTCCAAAAGGAGGAGGTTTTAAATTCGTCTGAATATTTTTTTTGTGTGTATGTTCAGCGATCTTTTTGTGTGTATGTTCAGCGATATTTTTGTGTGTATGTTCAGCGATATTTTTGCCAATTGTGAACCGATTTCGATGATTCTTTTTCTGTTTGGAAAAATATTATTCCGCGGTAGTCACGTTTCAATTTGGTGAAGACTTCATGCTGATCTTCGGAGATATACAAAGGAACTCTTTAATAATAAACAGCAAATCTTTTCACATTTCCTTATAATGTTTCTGAAGTGGCATTGCATCTGTGATGCTTCTAGTTTTTCCGCTGGTCGCTAGGCGGCTGTGACCATTACCAAGTTTTTTAGAAACTAGATCGACTTTGTTTCTGCGATTACAAGGAACTATGAAAGTATAATTAGTGATTTGACGTATTTTACTTTTCCGTCATTTATGCATTTAAGCCAGGATCATTGTTTGCTGCATGCCCTTCTCCAGATCTCCAGGTGTCAGACTCTGTACTGTATGTGGTGAACGGATAAAGTTACTTTCGCGGTTATATTTTAGGATTCTAAGAGTACTAACATCACGCCTGTAATCCAAGAAGGGTTAAGCTACCTGATATTACACCCAAATTTCGTCAGTTATGTTCAAGTCCCATGTAATAGGGGCCTATTGCCATCAACTGGGCACAGATCCAGATACCGTGGCTGCTACTGAGAAATTCCTGATGGAAAAACCCAATAACACTTTGATTACTCCTCTAGATTATTACTAAATCGAATATTTGTTCCTCTCAATGCCACAGAGGAGTACAACCCGTAAACCAATTAATAAACACCAGCCACCATGAGGCTTCCACCAATAATCTACTATATAAAAATAAGTCGGGTTTTCCTTCCTGACGCTATAACTCCAGAACGCACGAACCGATTTCCACGATTTTGCATTCGTTGGAAAGGTCTCGGGCTCCGTGAGGTTTATAGCAAAGAAAATTCAGGAAAAAAATCAATAGAAAAGCGGAAAATCTTTTTTTACATACAGCGCCATCTCTGATACATAACATGTACTACAAACCAATATTTTAAGTAGATGGCGCCGGTGCGTGATACATTGTTTGACAGCTACTCATTGTTCTCTGCTCAGTTAATTTCATGTGACAAACCGGTATTGTGTTCACTGTGAAATTGTGAAAAAAAAGTAAAAAAAATTTGGAAACCATCAAATCAAGCACGTGTATTGTGCAAATTTTTATTCAATTTCAACAGTAGGCATTTGTCTTTAAGGTGGTAAGTTGAACTGTGTAAATTATGTGGATCGTGCATTTGAGGTTAAATTCACCACTCTGTCCATAGTCCAAAATGCCTAGAGGACGACGTGCGAACATCGGCCGCCGCACAAGACATGCAAGCCAGCAACAAAACAGCACTTTTATATTTCCCATACAAACGTTTTCTAAATAAAATGGAGAGTCAATTTGTAATTTATTACCGCTGCATAAAGTTCAAATTCGCGTGCGCGTTGGAGGATCTAATGTCGCGTTCCGAAACTCAACAAAAGTGAATCGCGAACGCGACAAAATTGAGGATAGGATATGTAGATAGGTACTAAGAGGGTAGGATAGGTAGGTAGGTACTAGGAGAGTAGGATAGGTAGGTAGGTACTAGGAGAGTAGGGTAGGTAGGTACTTGGAGAGTAGGATATGTAGATAGGTACTTGGAGAGTAGGATAGGTAGGCAGGTACTAGGAGAATAGTATATGTAGATAGGTACTAGGAGGGAAGAATAGGTAGGCAGGTAATAGGAGAATAGGATATGTAGGTAGGTACTAGGAGGGTAGGATAGGTAGGTAGGTACTAGGAGAGTAGGATAGGTAGGCAGGTAATAGGAGAATAGGATATGTAGGTTGTACTAGGAGGGTAGAATAGGTAGGCAGGTACTAGGAGAGTAGGATAGGTAGGTAGGTACTAGGAGAGTAGGATAGGTAGGCAGGTACTAGGAGGGTAGGATAGGTAGGTAGGTACTAGGAGAATAGGATATGTAGATAGGTACTAGGAGGGTAGGATAGGTAGGTAGTAGGGTAGGTAGGTACTAGGAGAGTACGGTAGGTAGGTACTAGGAGAGTAGGATAGGTAGGCAGGTACTAGGAGAATAGGATATGTAGATAGGTACTAGGAGGGTAGGATAGGTAGGTAGTAGGGTACGTAGGTACTAGGAGAGTAGGGTAGGTAGGTACTAGGAGAGTAGGATAGGTAGGCAGGTACTAGGAGAATAGGATATGTAGGTAGGTACTAGGAGGGTAGGATAGGTAGGTAGGTACTAGGAGGGTAGGATAGGTAGGTAGGTACTAGGAGGGTAGGATAGGTAGGTACTAGGAGAATAGGATATGTAGATAGGTACTAGGAGGGTAGGATATGTAGGTAGGTACTAGGAGAGTAGGATAAGTAGGTAGGTACTACGAGAGTAGGATAGGTAGGTAGGTACTAGGAGAGTAGGATAGGTAGGCAGATACTAGGAAGTAGGTAGATAGGGTAGGTAGGGTGGGTAGGGTAGACAGGGTAGGTAGGGTGGGTAGAGTAGGTAGGGTAGGTGGGGCAGGTAGGGTAGGCGGGGTAGGATTCATTGACTGTTAGGCGGTACGAAGTTCGCCGGGACAGCTAGTTGCTTATAATAGTGATACCTACCTCGTTTGATTGCGGAGCTATTCTCAAGTGATTTGTCTTCTATTAGCAGACAACTGTCTGGAGTTTGGTCTTCAACATTTCCTAGGATTAGCTGGAATACGCTTTAAATGTTCTTTCGCTAATAAGTCGTCGTGTTATTTTAATTCGAGAGCTTAATCATGATACTCCACCACACGCCTCTTCCTGCCCTTGCCCATGTTACTTGGGTTCGGCGAAACACAATTTTATTTCTTCCGTTCTCCCCTGTCATCCGTCACGGTTTCATTTACTCTTTTTACTTTCATGACATTCCTCACAGGACCCGCCAATCCGAGTCGTGACACTTAGTTCCTTCAAATTATACTCCATCATCGCAATACCCGTATACCTTCTTTGAATATCACATTAATAAGTACACCTAGCTCAAATCACATAATAGTTTAGCCTTTGTGTAATTCAATAGTTCAGCTCACGTAACAAAATAAATTCATTCATCCTTACACATCCATACTCCTTCCGCTACACAAAAACTGTCGCTATACACACAAATGTCTGCAGTCTGCACTAGACTATCCATTTTATTATCCTTTATCGTTAGCTCTCCATCACCTGCAAACGCAATGGACACTATATCCAAACACTTTCCCCCTGTTTGCGAGACAGGCGATAAAACTTGTGACGTCACCCACCCCTAGCCTTTACGACGAGGAGACTAACGGCCAGACAAGTATTACTTGACCGGCATAACTTGAGACACCAGAGTAGCGCTGCTTGCTAACAAAAATGATGTGTTATACCTGTCTCTCTCTCTTTATCGTGTGGTTAGTGTAACCTGATGTCAGAGTTTTATGCTGCCCATGGGCCTCTGACTTAGCTTTTACGTGCCGTTGAGAAATATCTCTCAGCAATTCTGGATTCCTCACGATGTTTTCCTTCACCGAAGCTAGTAATAATTATACAATACGCACATTAATCCGGGTTCGAACTCGAGACCTATGAATTGGCAGTCTGACGGTCACGCCACTAGGCTATCGCTGCTCTAACCTGCCAAATCCAGTACACTTCAAACTTACCTCCAAATTCCACCACGTCTCAAGATACGTTGGTCAAGTAACACAAAGTATCGAATGACTGGCGTCGGACGAATTCGGGAACTAGGATGTCGCTTCGTTACTAATGTATCTGGAAATAATTGACAATCGGAGCTCCCTGTTGTTGGAGGGAACTTTCAATTAAAGTCTAATAATGGAATGTAGGTCTTGTAGACGGCTTGCAGTAGTCTTGTTCTAGTTTGTGATGTGAAGCTCTGCAATAAAACTTGAGCCTTGTTTATTACTACTTAATAGCGTTTCTAAGAGCTGGTAACAATTTTGGTGTACAATAAAGTAGGCATGTCATGTATTTTTATTATACTTGTCCTATTCTAGTCCCAATAAACACTTCTCTAGTATGTAGTGGATTGTTCATCAACACAAAGATATAACTGACACACTCACTTGCCAAATACTTCCCCCTTATCTCAACTAAATGAGTGAGCAATAAAACGAGTGGCTTCTTGTCTGCGTCGTCCGTGTTTACGTGGTGGCGACAGTGAGGCGGACAGGTATTGCTGCAGCCGGAATCGGCTAGTTTGCTCGCTTCGCTACAGCACTGACCCTGAGCCTTGTCTAGTTTAGCGGTTTTCCTTCAGCTGTTCGCAAATGCTGCAGATCAAAGGAAGTGAGCATTAACTACCGAACGTTCGGCCTTAGGATTTAATTTCCCTTGATGTGGGTAGTTAATGTGCTGACTAACTGAGTTAAGTTGAATTGGTCGTTATTTTTGGCTATAAGAAGAATTTTGTTTGGTCAAAATTCTCTCAGTCAGTTCTCCTTCACCACTTCCTAGTGTTTTAGCTGGGGTGAAGAAGTGGCGGACCGAACTCAACAGGCCCAGCAACACATAGTGTCTGTTAGGAAGAACTACTTACTTTTACCGTGGGTCTTCCCAGGCAAAAGTTGTGATTCACTCAAATTAATCATTACGGATGCCTGACTGGACCGCTTCTTGGTCGAGTGGTTGCAAGCGCGACTGCCGACCATGCGGTCCTGGGTTCGATTCCCGGGTCGGACAAAGTGTTATTGGGTTTTTTTTATGAGGAATTTTCATTAGCACGGAGTCTGGATTTGTGCCCGGTTGATGGCAATAGTCTCGCCCCCTATTACATGGGACTTAAAACATAAGTGGCGAAATGTGGATGTACTATTAGGCACACCTCTGCCTAACCCTTCGGGGATTACAAGCGTGATGTTATGTGTATGTGGATGCCTGACTGTCTATTGTTATGCCTAATTGGTCGTTTGGCAATAATCAAGCAATTGCAGATGTCCGCAGGCTCACAAATAGTGCAGCTAGAAACTCTAGAAGCCAAGAAGTGCGGATGTGATTGACATTTGCCTGTAGCACCACAAACAGGCAATCGATGTAATACGGCTCGAAGCTATTTATATCCGATAACACGCCCCCGCAATACACAGCCCCAAGCATTCTCAAGTATTTTCGAAACTTACTCATGTCAAAGTGGGTTCTATGTATAACCTGACCTTATCAACATCGCCGTCGCCCGCCTCGTAACCTCTGCCCTATCTTCTGCTACTCTCTTCCATCTGCTTCATCTATCTCATAGTGTGGCACAAGGCTCCCATAATATACTCGTACGTAATGAATGATCAACATTTTCATAATAACCTTTTCATGTAACCTGTGTTCACAAAATTAATTTGGAACATTCCAAAATTGCGGTAAGAAATATATCGTTACCTATGACGTCACTCTACTTCTACCCTCTGTTTAGTACAATATTTATGATGTCGACGCAGACGCGGCTCGGGTAGGGTCTCTATTACCAGATAAAGCACTCTGTGTCCGTATCTCATGAAGATCTGGCTTTACCATGACCATTCGTATCCCTTTAATAAACCAAAGTTTAATGGATCCCATGAACGCCAGATCTACGTCATTTTATAAAAGCAGAATCTTAAGTACCTCCAAGCGATTGTTGTCTCAATCTCGTGAAAACCTGTCTTTATCGTGACTTCTTGTGGCGCTTTATAAAGCCATCCTCAAAGACCCGTCTTAGTATAATAATAGGTCCCAGAGGTTGCGAGTCTGCAACGATACCAGTATGTACATGACCTGCCCTCCTCGTAGTAGAATATTAACGACGCCGTAGGGGCCGGGGGCGGGGGCGGAGGTGGCGCAGGTATTGTCGTGGATACTGCGGTGCTATCAGTTTTTATTCACGCAGTCTCTGGCGTATGACGCCCTTCGTGAAGGCCTAACTTCGACTGGAAAATATTGGCCATCATCTATGTTATAAGGCCTAGGAGACTTCATGTGGTTGTTAGTTGAAAAGTTGTCTTTATTTCATGTCGTTAAAGAATGAAGGGTAGGGCTCTAGTACTACTAGAGAGAAGCACAAAATCTTTTTAAAAAAAATCTTTTCGCTTCTACGTCAATAATACTGACTGATAGTATCGGGGACCGGTGCGCCTCAAGTAGACCTGAGCAGGACATCTGGCTAGACGCGGATATAGCTGATGGAGCGAGGCTTGGACCGAGTTTTAGGCTAAAGAAACCAGGTCCGTCCTAAAGCTCGTTGGGTCGACGATATCGTCAAAGCCGCGGGAAACACCTGGATAAGGGACGCACAGAACCGGGAAGTGCGGCAGAAGAGAGGGGCGGTCTATACCCAGCAGCGAGTGGTTCCGCCCTGACGTGATGATGATTATAGTATCGTTTATTGACGATTGGATTCTGTTAGTACCCAATAGCTACAGTTATAGTGGTTATATGTAGAAAGGCAGCTGCTTACTACCTACGTACCAAGAACATAAGACATGTTACAGCAAAGAGATAGAAATATGAAATTGTTATTTATCCAGGCAATACACTGGAACAAGCCGCACAAGTTTACATAGAGCTGCTGCTAGTGAGCCCCAAACTAGACAGTTTGTATCTTGGTGCGCTGAGATGAAATGAGATAACGATTAGACATTTATTTATTTATTTTTCTACTTACATTTATCATTACAGGCTAACCCAATGCGATAAATGGGCCTTAATTAATAATAACTTAATTTATACTTACAACTAATACCTATACTAACTAATATCTATAACTAATGATATACAATGCATTCCTTGTGAATTCACTCAGAGAACAATAAAATAGGTCCGTCTCACTCGCTATGAGGTTGAGCGTGCGGAGTGCACGCGTCAGCGGCGGACATGTGGTCTAAGAAATGCTACTACAAATAAATTGGAATAAGAGCAAGAGATGATGACGTAATACAAAGTAAAATTAATAGCCAGACCTGCCAACAGCTCTGACACTCTGAATATTGATATTCACCATAAAATATTATATGTCCACCGAACAAAAGCTTCAATTTATTATATTGCCGAAAAACGATTAAAATAAAACATTTTAATCCCACACTCGTGAATCATCGGCTGATCTCAAATGACACGCGGAAGTACCCGCCGTTGTGGAATATAAAATAAAACAAAGATGGCCGCCGCAGTTGTTCTTTGATGTGCGCGCTGCACCACGCCATGTTGTTAATAAAAAGAGTTTACGTTTTACATGCACGCTGACTGACATCAATCTTAGTTATTGTGGAGCTGTTGCAACGCGGGCTGAATATACTTATATATTTATAATGCTGGAGCATGGTGTTTCCACTATGTGGATTGAAGACATGCAAATGTGATAGCTTCGGTGGTCTAGTGATCGCAAGCGCTACTGCTGATCATGGGGGTTGGATTTCTCGTTTGTTTGGGTTTTTTCATCAGCACTTTGATGGTAATAACATCGCCCCTTTACAACAAGGGACTTCAATATAGCATCCTGGTTCCACCTGTTTCCTACGAGGACATACAGGCATGCTGTAATGTGATTCATAATTGTGGAGCATGGACTCTGTATTAATTTAATATCTGGCTAAATGTGGGTTCATATTACAGTTTATCTTCGAGGCGTACAGGCGTGATGTTACCTATGTTTGTTGTAATCATAGCCATTCATAAAATGCTGCTCATTCTCGACAGCTTTCAGCAAGGATCTTAATTTTCTCTCCTACCATCATATCATATTACGAGATTACGCATATTATATGTTTAAGCAAATGGCATCATCGTAAGATCCACTGATAAATGAGAAAAGCAGGCTCTTTATTAGTCTTATGATATTTTTTTATGAATTGAGGTCCCCTTGTACCATAATCAAAGCTGTTGGTAAGCGAGAAAGATAATGTGCAAGTCTCCTTTGGATACGTAACGACTGTCAAAGATCTTGAGCACCTCTGGCTTAACGTGTTTGACGAGACACGAGGGGTCTCTACGTATTAAAAATCCCATTCGATAGGTAAGAAAAACAAGAGTTCTGTGACCCCCACCTTTATGGATGTAGTACCAGCAAATGTCACCCGGACCATAACGAATCGATTGACACCTCACTCATCGTAATTGGTTCAGTAGTTAATGTGCTACGGTGGAACATAAAAATGTTACAAAAATGACATAAACCGCTAAAATCATAACCCTTCCTGTTGGCTTGCCGTAGTCGGGCACAAAGTAGAAACTAAACTGACGCACGACACATAGGGGTATCGATAAGTAAAATTGGAAACGGTCAATCATCAAAAATAATTTCCCGCCAACGAGATGGCGCATATCGCAGCATCGTTTGATCTGTTGCAACACGACGGCGAAATAAAAGCTCTCATTTTATATTGAGGCCGCGTTAACTGACATCAATCTTATTTCATCTTCTTCCGTATGTTTCCGCTGACTTACATACATAAACTCATGCCGTGTTCCCTCGGGGGTAGGCAGAAACTACAGTACGCCAGCTAATAATACGATTTAATTCAAAATTAAAGCATTTATTTCTATCAGATCATTACAGGCACTTTTGATTATCAAGAACAAGAAAATGAAGCTACAGTCCTAATCACAAGGCATAGTAATTAGTAACTTGTAAAAGTAGGTACTGTAGTCGACCATTCCAAAGCGTAGATCTCTGTAGAGAATAATGTCTCTGTATAAAAAATATTGATACCATCCGCTCTATATTACTCTATTCTGAGTACCTCTTCCTTTATTTCCGCGTGTTAAAAATATTGGTTATCCTCATCTACATACTTCTATCGCCCCGTCCACGCACCTGACCTTTCTGAAAAACGCCAGCATAAATATCAATGTACGTCCTTCTAGTATGTAGTCAGTGCCCCAAAAGTCTGACAAGCAGTCTAACCAATACCATTGGGTATGACCCATCACTAACTGGGTTGTGGAGTTCAGATAGGCAGTCGCTCCATGTAAAAAACTGGTATTGAGCTGCATCCGGTTACACTGGAAGCCGATCCCAACGTGGTGGGCAGGCAGGTGACGATGATGTAAGTCCACTCATATCGGCCTTCCAGTGATTTCTTGAAGTTATTTTTAAAATAAGTTCTTATAAGGGAGGTGAACTCTGAACTTTATGAAAATAAACTCTTGTGTATGCCTCATTAGTTAATGTGCAGCTAAAAATACTTTGAAGGCCAAAATTAAATTCTACATGGTCGAGTTTTTCGTTCGTTCAAAAAGGTACGGAAAAATTAAGGATGCGACTACAGACACCGGGTTCTATCAACAGATAATGGAGTGAAGCATCCGTCAGTGTCCGGTGTCAGCCGGTCCGGAATCTGTCCGTACTGAATCTTTACAATTAAACATCATTTAAACACCACGCCTGTAATCCCCGAAGGGTCAGGCAGAGGCGAACCTAATAGTACCCACATTTCGCCAGTTATGTTTAAGTCCCATGTAATAGGGGGCGAGCCTATGAATTATAGCCATCAACCGGACACAAATGTAGACTCCGTGGCTAGTACTGAGACATTCCTAATGGAAAAACCCAATAACACTGCCTGACCCGGGAATCTTACAATTACTGTACTGTTATCTTACTACTATTATAAATTCTAAAGCTTGTGAGGATGAATGGATGGATGTAAGTAACTCTTTCACGCATAAACTACTGAACGGATTTGGATGAAATTTCGCATACAGATCGTTTATAACCTGTATTTAGCACATAGGATACTTTTATCGCGGTAGTACGATCCCGGGGGACAATTAATGAACTCCACGCGTCCGAAGACGCGGGCATAAGCTAGGTGGATATACTTAGCCCATACTCTTGATTAAGCCACTCTCTTGCCGGTCCAAAACTAACCTAATCCACCCTACGAGCGTGTCATTCCAACAGGGAATCCTACTTTATGTTCCGAATCGAATGTTAATATAAATATATTTCGTTACATTAATAACTGTCGCGTCGTAATCCCTGTCGGAGATATATTTACAATAAGCTTCTAAGCGACAAACAACTGGTTTGAACGGCCGATCTTCTTCTTTAGCGTGCCGATGACAATCTATGAGTCCAGCTAGAGTAAACTACGAGTATGGCGCTGTCACTAGTGTCTATCACGTCTCGCGTTTATAATGTTGATAAATATAGAATTGTCTTTCTATACATGAACTTTTGCGTTGCTGCCTGCAGCGTAAGGTACAATAACACAAAACCCAAACATAACATAACATAACGCTTGCTATCCCCGGTGGGTTAGGTTAGGCAGAGGTGCACCACCTCACTCCCCCCGCGGACTTGATGAGGCCCGCAGTCGCGGGACGGCACGAGCCGGAGATCGTGGAAGGCGCACTAGTTCCCATGATCCCCGGTGCAAGTGTGGGAAGGGAATACCGGGGTGGTTTTTTGTCAGTTTGAGTCTGACAGACAACTCCGCCCACCACAGGGCGAACGGCATCCATAAGGATTTTCCACCCCGGAACAAAAAAAAAAGCAGAGATGTACCAAATAGGACACCCACATTTAGCCAGTTATGCCGAAGTCCCATGTAATAAGGGGCGAGCCTATTGCCATCAACCGGGCACGGTGGGTAAGTTACAATACAATATGTAAATATGGTAAACAAGCGAGAATGCCTTGAGCATACCACATGTCTAGCCGGATAAATGATCGCACTGAGCAAACGTTTCAGCAAAACTGGCGATGACGGTATGACATCCTACTTGACGAAGGACGCGCCTAACGCCGAACTTATTAAGAACTGGGACTGTAACCTGATTATACGTTAGCGTTGGACGCTACAGTAATGTGTGGTAATCTGTTTGGACAGATGTCAGCTTAATTGGGTCAACGCAGCGTTAGCACATCGCGGGGAGACGGGTGCGTGGTTTGGACGAGGAAAATACTGATTTGGAGTAAGCGGATTGAGGATATTGAAATCATTAAACGTATAAAACACAAAAACTGTTTCTACCCATGTCCGTTTTATAGATTGCGAAACCATCCAGCCGATGTGCCCCAAACCTCATCATTCATTAGAAAGGCAATAATGTGAAGATGGTTTTAGACCACTAAAACAATGCATTAGGCACTATAGCGTAGTAGCACACGCCGGGTATCCGCTAGTGTAATCGTTACAGGTACTCAGTAGCCCGAAAGTCTGACAACCAGTCCTACCAAGGGGTTTCGTATTACCGAGTACTAACTGGGTTGTGGAGGTCAGATAGGCGGTCATTCCATGTAAAATACTGGTATTCCGCTGCATCCGGTTAGACTGGAAGCCGGAAAAGGCTGGGCAGATGATGATGGGTGATTATTCAACTCTGCCTGTCAGTGTCCACTTCAGCACATCATTGTGCTTCCGCATCTAGTCATTAGCAGAGCCTTCAGTCGTATGTGACTGTAGCTCGTCTCCCTCTCAGCTCTTTATCGGTGACGGCAGTCAAGAGATCCTAGCCAGATGTTATATTTAGTTTGTTGATGATTCTGTGGTATTTTATTCAATAAGAAAACCTCAATTTTCTATAAGACAAGTTGGTTATTAAAGACTAGCTTATGCTCGCGGCTTCGCCCGCGTGGAGTTCGGTAATTATCCCACGGAATCGTACTACCGGTATAAAATGTGTCCTATGTGTTAATCCAGGTTATAAAATATCTGTGTGTTAAATTTCATCAAAATCCGTTCTGTAGTTTTTGCGCGAAAGAGTAACAAACATCCACCCGTCCTAACAAACTATCGCATTTATAATATTAGTAGGATAACTTTTTCTTATAGACAGACGATAACAAATAAACTCGTACCTTGTTTGGAAAGGAATGAAACCGATTACCAGTACCATACGATCAATACACACTCATTCGATGACCTTTTGAGCTTTCGCAATTTTATCGATGAAAGACTAGTACCTAGGTTTTTTTGTCGCAATCTCAACAGCGACGCGGACGGGCGACGGCTGCACATACTTATTAATCGAGTCTTATGTATGTCTGATGAACGTGTGCCTTGAATCTTGACCCTTAGGCGCCTTGTTGAACACCTACGCTTGGACAGCAGGTATAATTTATTTATGTAACCATCTTAAAGCGGAATTTCGGCTTGAGCATGTGTACATTCAGTGTTCCCTATCAAAGTTAATTGTTGGACATTTCTACAAGTTGTAAACGGACCCTTCACGAAGCCATCAACCAAGCATGCTGTACATCAAACTAAGTAACTCTACGCAAAAATTATTGCTGGGAAACGACTTTTTATGTGGTGAAAAAAAAAACTTTTTACCTATGGTAGGAGTCAATGAATAGTACGGGGGTCGTGGAGGTATTTAAAGTAAACCTATAACATTAAAAGCTTGTATTTAAAAAAAAAAAAAAACTTGTGAAAAAGTTATAACTTTGACCTCCAATATCTCCGTAACTAGAAGGTCCCAAGTATGGCCTAAAAAATCATCGCAATGACGAGGACAACAAGTGCCTTTCGGTTTCGTTAAGGGTACTTGGACACCATAGAGTATATAACCACTAGAGAGCTTATAGGCCGATTTCTTCTAAGTACACGACTCACTACCGCGGGCCGGGGGACGAGGAAGAACGCGCGCCTGCAATTGGTCAGTTCAAGGTCAACTTGCATAGGTATGCATATCGTTAGGGCTGATCTATTCGATTAGGGGAAAACAGTCGATATCGATAAAATGGATTTTAACATTATGAAAAATACTCAATTAAAATCATATAAAAATAATGATATTTAATCAAAAACAATCGATTACAAAAAACATGTATCCTGTTATTATTGATTTTTAAAATGAATTAATTTGGTAAATGTTTTTCGAATTCAACTTTTAGTTTTTCTCTACGGTCGCTCATGATCTGATTAAATCAAAAATAATTTTCTTACTGTTTACTTATCGGTGAAAAGTCATGCCATCCTTTTTGTAACTAGATGTTTTGGAATGTTTCCCACACCACTTCACCGCGCATGAAGGCATTTTGATGCGTTATAATTTCATAAAAAGTTTAAAAAATTGGAATAATTTAGCGTGCACACAGGTCTAATACTTGGTCACAACTAAAATGGTTACTAGTACCGTAGCCTATATGTAGGCGACAAAACACTAATAGTTTTCGAGCATCGGGGCACTGTATGCGCAGTCAAGTGGTTATATAGTCTTTGTTGGACACCCATAAGATACCTATAGTATATCCACATTTCGCCAGTTATGTAAATAAGTTCCGTGTAATAGTAAAGGCTGATATTTTCCACGTAAATCATAGCAAACAAGACATTCCGCGCCTAGTTCGCTGAGCCCAGATTATGTAAAGCCGAAAGCGTTACATTCAATATTGACTCACTTGGCGCTGATAACAGCCGACGAAGTACTGCGCACATTCACTATGATAAGAGTTTCGCTTTCCCACGGCAGTTACCCGCGACAACCATCCTAGTCCTAGTGTAGGTCATGGCCACGGATACTAAGTCAAACATTTTAGAAGGCTCTCAAAATCAAAATATTTCATTTCACACAGGCCTACATGGGCACTTATAAAACGTCTAGAAAAGGTGCACGGTTCGCGTTGGTCGTCTCCTATGGAGGGGAACCGGCAAGAAACTCCATGGTTACTCTTTTAAAATCATTTGGGTGTCAATATTTTGTCGTTACTTACTACAAAAACGTAGAACGAGATAAAAAATTAACAAAAGTTAACAATCATCTAGGCATCCACAACGCCTACAATGTTCACACATTCACAAACAAGCGATAAATAAAAAAGAATCTATACAAAGAAAATAAAATGTTATAAGTAGAACTAAATGAAACAAGTAACACAAGTATTGTCATCTGTAAAACAATCTAGTCTCAGATAACCATTCATGGATGATCTGACCGATGATCAGCCGCTCGGCTCGATCTGCAGGGTAAGCCGCCCTTACCTAGGCTGCTCCGTGGATGAGTGACCACCCATTACATACCGAGTTTCCGTCGTTAAGCTTTGATCCCGGCTGTCAATTGTAGATCTTTGACAGTCGTTAAGCAGTCATTGGCCCGAAAGTCTGAAAACCAATCTTACCAAGGGATATCGTATTACCTAGTACTAACTGGGTTGTGGACTTGTGGAGGTCAAATAGGTAGTCGCTCCATGCAAAATACAGTTATACAGCTGCATCCGGTTAGACTGGAAGCCGACCCTAACATAGTTGGGAAAAGGCAGGCAGATGATGGCTGATCTGACCGTTTTCGGTCGTGGCGGCCGAGCTACAGGCGCGCTCTCTCTTCCCGCACTCTCCCGTTGGGACGTAAGCTAGACACGACCGGAGACAGAGCAGGTGCAGTCAGGTGCAGGACCGCGGAGACACGGATGACCCCACTGGGCGTGGAGACCAGTACGTTACGGCCTTATCGGGAAACTTGGTGAACGACTCATTGTTAACGGAGTACGGTTACTGTGAGCACCACACAGAACTTTAGAGGTTACGTTGGCAAAGTTAAAATTATCGATCAATTAAATACTGGCGCGACTGCTGAGCATGAGGACTTGGGCTCGATTCCCGGGTCGGGCAAAGTTTCAATAGGCTCACCCCCTATACATGGGACTTAAACATAACTGACGAAATGTGGGTGTACTTGTTAGGCACACCTCTGCCTAACCCTTCGGGGATTACAAGGCGTGATGTTATGTTATGTAGAACGCCGTAACAAAATCTTAACGTTTTTGCCAAAGCTACCTACCTGACCGACTCTTTAACAATTTAATGGTAAATGCTTTGAGTTTGCTTAACTGCATAACTCGTCACAAGATTGAATCAACACCTCCCTCAGTAATTGCGATAATGATGATAATATCGGACGACTGACAGCCACACGGCCGCTCCGCGCCGCCGCGCCGCGCCGTTGATAATGAGCGTTGACTTCATTCTGTTCATTCAAGCGAGACCGAGAAAAACATTTATATAAAAAACCCCGGATCTGAGTGCGTGAAAAGTTTTTAATTTTCCGGGTCGGAAAGTTCCGGCGTGAATAAATAAATGCTCCATGGCATTTTCCAACTGCCGAAAATATACCAAACCAACAACAACACAAAATCATGCCTACATTCCTCGATGAAGCAAGCAGAGGTGTAGTAAATCAACCAGACTTCACCATAAAACTGTTTGTAGATCCCATGTAGTAAGGGGCGAACCTGTTGCTATTAATCGGCCATGAATGGCTCTTAGCTGATTTGATTAAATTTGACTTGGCCTAACAGAGGGCCAAGCTGGCTTCTGTCCTTGAATAGTTCTACTTTCATTTAAGTAAGGAGGTCACCAACTCCGTAAATGATGGACTGTTGAGCTCCATAGCAATTCGATTCTTAATAATGAAGTATCACTTTCGTTAATAAATACCCAATGACAGTTTCATACCCAAACCTGGGTATGAAACCAGGACCACGCTCAGCAGTTGTGTTTGAAAGAAAATAAGTTTATTTGGCACATGCAACAAGTGCACACCGCATTAAACAAAATTATCTAAAAAAAACTTAAATGTAAACAAAAAAAAGAGATAATGCTTGTGTCTCACGGCTGCGCCAAATAGGCCCAGTTCAGTAGAGTGCCGCGCAGCGAGACTGCCCGGCGCTGGTTTACCACTGGACCTGAGATAGTGATGTGACGGCCGTAAAACAGCTTCATACTTGGTGCCAAAGTGTGCACGTGAACAGGTACTTAAATAAAATAATATTGTCTAAGTACAGCAATAATAATAACAAACAAGTAAACTCATCATCTACCTAGCCTTTTCCCAACTATGTTGGGGTCGTCTCTCAGTCTACCGGATGCAGCTGAATACCAGATTTTTTACATGGAGCGCTTGCCTATCTGACCTCCACAACCCAGTGTATTACGATACCCCTTGTTAAGAATGGTTGTCGGACTTTCGGATAGAATAGAAATAGAAGATATTGAATGAATGAATGAAAATATTTATTTCAGACTAGCACACATGAAATAATACAAGTCCATATTATGTTAGTAGGTAGATACTTACAGCTATGTTAGTAGAATTTAAAATTATTATTATTTTGGACATGCATGAGCGACCAGTGCCTCAGGATTTGGCTGTCCACTCTGTCCGACACCACGCTCAGAAGCGTGTTGGTGCTGCCCTTAACCCGAGACCGCAGGGAGGCCGTTCTTTTGCGAAGCACCGCATGGAAGCCGTCCGTGCTGTGGTCGGCGAACATGCCGGAGGCACTGCACCTCCATGGGAGCCCCAACAAACCCCTGAACGCGTTGTTATACTGGACGCGCAGAGCATTGCAGGCTTTCTTAGTGTAATTGCTCCACAGGCTGCACGTGTATAACGTTTGGCAATAACTTATATACTTATATTGAGTTATGCCAAATAAAAATGACTGCTGTGGTGACTGGGACCAACACCTTAGGTGTTAAGAAGAAATGAACTACATAATAATAATACCGTTTGCGACTGCAAGATCATCGATCGTAAAGCAGTTCAATCCTAAACACATTCTGAAATAGAAAATGTCACTTTCCAATGCATAACATGACATAAGTTCGGACAGCGCGTATTGTATTATTGAATATATTGTATCTGTGGCGCCTCCGTAAAGTTTTCCAATTATAGACGTATCTGAAGTCAGAGACAGCAGCTGCTTGTATTACTGAAACTTGCAAAGTCGGAGCAGGGAGCCATCTTATCGGGATGTTTCAGATGGAATCTTGCTCTCGTTGTGTTTACAAATCATAAGATAGGAACATTAACATTTTATTTTTTTACGTAAAAATTTATATATTTAATTTATAAGATGACAATCATGTTTGTTTCGATTTTATTTTGATGATTATTTATTTTAATTTGACTTGATTGTATTTGATTTAATTCCATTTCGTTTTGTTTCATTTTAATTGGTATTTATTTTATTTCATTTGAATTTAATTGATTTGATTTGCTCCTATTTGGCTTTTATCTAATTTTTATTTGGTTTATTTATTATGTTTTATGTTAATTTGTGTGTTATTTACCTGAGAATAAATGAATTTATTTATTATTAATATAGCATTTTGTGAGGTTGCTTTTAGTAGTGACGACATAGATGATCTAGTAGCCAGCACCCAGCAGCCAGCAGGTCGTTCCTACGCTGTGCAAGACTTGTATGAACAGGTTTATCATCAGCTGCCTAGGCCTTTTCCCAACTAAGTTGGGGTCGGCTTACAGTCTCGCCAGACGAATACCAGTACGTTACATGGAGCGACTGCAAGCATCTGACATACCCTTTGGTAAGACTGGTTGTCAGTCTTTCGGGCCACTGATTACCTGTAACGAATGTCATTGTAAGATCTACAAATGGCAGCCGGGGGCAATGGCTTGACGTGCTTTCCGAGGCACGGTAGAAACTCGGTATGTAATGGATGGTCACCCATCCACAGACTTACCTAAGCAAGCCCTGCTTAACTTTGAAGATCGGTGCGGTTTTTATTATTTAGCTACAAACTCCTCAGCTTTACATGTTTTATTTAAGAAGAAAAGCCTAAGGAAATAATATACGCCGTGGTCAGTTAGGTGGCGACTAGAGACAATGGACAAGCCAACATAGCGTTTAGGACAATTCCTAGCAGAAATTGTTTGCATTTCTTTTCCTCGACACAAAGGGACTCCCTTAAACAATAGAAGAGGAAAGAATACATGACGATCCTTCCTCAACACCTCTTAAACATTTCCGACCCTATTTCCTTAGAGACTAAGTTCAAAATCGCGTTTACATAAACGTTTACAATAGACTCCCTGCAGACGTCACACTTTCCTAATCGATTCTCTAAAGGTGCCTGTGGGTTTAGATCTACCCATAGTATTTTAAACCTTGTTGTCTAACTATAAGGTCCACATTTATATGTGTTCGTGTTTAAGTATTCAGGAACTTGACCGTGAATTCTGAATGTGGGAACATGATCTAAATAACGCAGAAGGTCCGGTCCATACAGAGCCGCCCTACGACTGCGGGACAGACGTAAATGGTTAATTTTTCATTTACTTAAGATTGCTTACAGCAATTAAACACAGTGAAATTAATTGGAGACGCATTTAGTATGTAGACGTGTCACAAATTACACCAGGCGCGAAGTCACGTGTCGTTGAATGAATGATATATTTATTTGCAAGAATATAGGTAGCTAACATAAGTTCTTAAGATCTATGGGTTTCACTATATTCGGCAGTTCAGCCGTACAAATATTTAGAATGATAGATGATTCCCAAGAATTGTATTTTTTTTTTATTGAATTCATTGATTTCCAAGTTAGCCTTGTTATGAAACAAGGCTAACTTGGAAATCAATGAATTTGAAACAAATGAAAAAAACGGTCAGACTGCCGGGTACCCCGGCCTACGGTCGCGTGTATGGGTCTGACAATTCACCCGGCTTATCTGTTAAGCTCCGTCGCGTCGGGTCACCGGCGCCGGCCATCCGGAAGTCGGTGCGTATACTGCGTATGAAGAGAACTTAAAGTCATGCCTCATTAGTCATTAACTTTAAAAAAAAACAAGCTTTTATTCTTCTTTATCGTGTGGTCAGTGCCTGCACTGACCACACGATAACACATACACAAACAGCCAGACCCGGAACAACTATCTGTAGGCAATACAAATATTTGTTCCGTGCGGGGATCGAACCCGCGACCCGCTCAGCCACTGCGCCAACCGTGCAGTCAAATTATTAACCGTTGAGGAGTTCTCTCGTGAGGAAGCGATCCTGGCTGCAGGATCAAGCCATGTCCATCTTAAAAATTTATTGTCACTAGATATAAAGGTGTGTGAAAAATTTCAGCTCAATCGGGTAGCAACAAGTGGTCGAAAAATTGTTTGCAAATTTTATAGCGAATAACTCTTACAAAATCAGAACAGTGCAAGTTAAATAAAAGCTTGTACAAAAAGTTGGGCGCATGCATCGCATGCCACGATCCCCTTGGATGCGTCGATCCTCGCGAAAGAAACAAACAAGTGACACACGCACGGGTCACTTGCTGCAAGTCCAGTCGTATTGCCTGTGGATGAGGCCGAAGAACGGGGCACCGGTTGTCCGCTGAATAGGGGCTTAAAATCCTGCCCATTAGAGGTACTTACTGCTCTGCACTGAGATTGTGTAAGCTGGAGCTATCGATTGAGCAGTGACCTACATCCGAGAGCTATCTACGTGTGATCGTAATTACCGGCGCGCTTCACTGGACTCGAATGCTGATGTGTGGGATAAGGACGTCCACCAATATGTGCAGATTGATGACTTTCGACCGAAGAAATAGTTTACTGAATTAAAAAACAAGATTTTGGCTACAGCTTCGTCCACTTGGATGTTGTGACGGGATGGAAAATATTCTATGTCCTCACCCGGTCACGGCTTTCCGTTTGCCAAATAACGGTTCAGCCATCTGTCAACTCAATTCTAACAACTCAGTGTGTACTCAGGACTATTGTGTATGTGGTATAAAATCTGTAAAATACCATATTTCAGGCAAATAATTGAATCTGAATCTGTATGTCTGTTACTTTCGCATTAATAATTGAAGCATTTAAATAAGTCATAACAAGTGCAACCCATGACATACTTGTACCCAGTTTTCTGCAAAAAAAGAATGTCTGACAACCAGAATTAGCAAGGGGTGTCCTACTACCCAGTACTAATTGGGTTGTGGAGGTCAGATAAGCAGTCGCTTTATGTAAAATATTGGTATTAAACTGCATCCGGTCATACTGTAATCTGACCCCAACATAATTGGGAAAAGGCTAGGCAGATGATGATGCATTCAAATAAGTCATAAAAAGTCCAAATAAGCTATATCGAGCATATCTCTATCTGCCAAAGTGCCTGACTCTGCTCCTGAAGCAAGTGATGTGCACGCTTATATGTACGTTTAGCGCGAGAGCTGCTAACAATTAAACCTTTTGCCTTCGTCTTACTTCTATGTGGTCGATAGCATTGTATTGAGGACAAGACACAGCTTACTGCCGCATGTTACGGCCACGAGTACCGTAACTTACGGCCTTCGTCTCGGGAACTATCAAACTTTATGCCGCTTCTGTTAAAAGGTCAAAATCGATGGAGCATTTGAGTAACCCATCACTAAAGGCGGGTATTCGCTTAGTTTGCTAGTACTACTGGTGTATTATTTAAGCTATGTAAGAGTAGTAGTTATACTGGTTTCGATTGTTGTTGTTCGGGATGGTTAATATATTTTATGGATACCCTATAGTTGTCGGTGCTGCCTGGTGGGCCTGTTTACAATGTTCACAAAGCCCTTCAAGTCTGATGTATTGTTTGCTCGTCCCTATTCAGTCATCGATTGTAATACTGATTTCCAACTGAAGCTTACAAAATGTAAAAGACTGTTTCCTTGCCTTCAAAACGGTTTTACATTTATAAGGTATTTAGTACAATGTTGCTCACTGAATAATTACCCATACTATACCAAGATTATCTTGCTTAAGTGTTGGCTTGTATCTGAAACAATTAGCTTCATTTATCATCATCTTCAGGGTCTCAGAGCTCAGTTCATTACTCCTGCCAGCTTTAAATCATTTCTGTACTCACACAATACCTTATGATGACGCATGTGAAGAATATATTAGCAAGCAATCAGTAGTCTGACCTTCAAATTAGACAGTCGTTGACGATATGATCATCTTTATGCACCAATTCTTTGTTCTGCCACATCCTGTCTCAATTTGGGGGTCTTTAACTTAAATAAATTAGTTTGAGGTGACTTGGTTGTACAAATTGAGTACTTGTGAGTAATGCGGATGATTTACAAGCGGTTTCTCGACTCCTACTGAGATTCAAGTCTGTAATAAGATTTTATCTTGTAATTTATCAGGGACTGGCTACAATTTGGGCACCGAAACTTAACTGAAAGTGCTTTGCGCACTTTCTTATTAGGGTTTCTTACACTCTCTAGAGAAGCTCTAGAATAACAGCCGCTCGGATCAATCTTCAGGTTAAGCCGCACTTGCCTAGTTTGGATTGTGGATGGGTAACCTCCCATTATACTGCGAGTTTCCTCCGTGTCTCGGAGAGCACGTTAAGCTATTTCCCCGGCTAGCTATGATCCCGGCTGTCAATTGTACATCTTTGACAGTCGTTACAGGTAGTCAGTGGCCCGAAAGTCTGACAACCAGTCTTACCAAGGAGTATCGTATTACCCAGTACTAACCGGGTTGTGGGGGTCAGATAGGCAGTCGCTCCATGTAAAATACTGGTATTCAGCTGTATACGAATAGACTGGACGCCGACCGCAACATAGTTGGGAAAAGGCAGGCAGTGTTCTGCATTCTGACTAAAATGTTTGATAAGAGCTTGTCTGTATTGTTTTTGGAGTACAGGACAATCAATTACGTAATTAGTTAGTTGACAAGCACCAAGGGAGTAGAAACTTCCCCGAACTTTCCTTGTATCCACCCCGTTTGTCGTCAGCGAGCCGTCGGAAATTACTCTCGTTCATTTCCTTGAGTAGTTCATTGTGTATTGTGTCGCGAGGAGCGGACACGAGCTGAATACTGCCGGAGACGCGCTGAGATATAGCCGGGACGCGCCGGGTGCAGCCGCCGTGTCGGGGACCGAGTGATGCAGTCCACAGAGGTACAAGTGAGACGAGTAAATAGCATACTATTTTGCTAAGAAGTTTTAGGAGCAGGAGGATCAGGGTGTAAAGGTCCTCAATACTCCACTGAAGGGAGGATCCTCCGATCGGACGGGTGTTGTGTCTGGTGGGGTGCTGCCCGACAGTGGTTGTCGGGTTTTTCTATATGGTCTTAAGTCGCGGATAACTTTAATAGCGCCATTCAGAATCTTATTTATTAGTTATTAAAACTTTATGCACAAGTATAAAAAACACTGTACAGAGGCGAACTTAATCAAATCAAATCAAAATCATTTATTGCAATCCATTCAAGATCATAGTTATATCGTACGGTACATTTGACATAAAATAAAATATTTCAATCATAATAAATATAAAATGATCAATTAAATAATAAAATGAAAATCTTACAAAATGAAATAAAACCACAAGTGATTAATAATACGCCTGCCTCTGAGTCATTTGTTTGTTTGTCATTACATGTATCATATATATAACAATTGTTAATGTACTGACAATCAAACCTGTTCGCAAATACGCCCAGGATGGTGCTGGAGGTGGTCCGCAGCCTGCGCCCCAGAGATGTGCACCGCTTACGCATCGTCGTGTAGAAACAGTCGACACGGGCGTCGGCGAACATCCCCGACACTAAAAATGCCTTGACATTTTCTACCAGTCTACCTTAGGGTGATGCAGAGAGAAAACATAGTAGGTGCAGCATAACAGAAAATGTCAAGAAAACATTCATAAATAAAATATAACGAAAAAAAAATCATAAATATAATATACATACATAAATACATACATACAAACAAACAAAATAAAACAAAGTAAAGGGAGAAGAAAACTAACAACAATTTCATTTTGAGACGAGTCTGCCAGCTTCTTCAAGTGTTCGCGAGCTACTACTTTAGATGTGAACCGACTGGTGGCCATCCTGATATTCAGAGGGAGCGCATTCCAAAGGAAGACCGCCAGGACTAAGAAAGAAGATTTAAGAAAACGGTTATTGGAGGAACGAAGATTTTTGCTGTGCGCAGAGCATAAATATTGGAAATGAGAAGTCAGATATGAAGGAGCTTGTTAAGTAGAGAAAAGAGGGTAGTCACTGCCCTCAACGCTCTGCGCTGTCGGATGGGCAACCGTTTGACCGGTTGAACCGTTTTTTTATATTTTATTTTGGCAATTTTGATGTAGTACTTTTTGTACTATGTTGTTGTCATAGATATAATTTCTATGGTTGCTGTCGTACTTTTTGTAATACCGCTACACAGTTTTCCAATTGACTTTTGAAAAAGAAAACGCTGCCGAAGCGTGGACTGTTGCACGTGTCATGTAGTAACTGTAATTAACTAATTAGAATTACCGGTGCCGTAGGAACTAGATCGAGTGAATTTCTAGCAGCGGTAAAGATGGTAGAAACGTAAAAATGTATTGTATTGACATTCATAAGCTAACGAATCACTATACTCGTAGAAGCTATTACCACTTGTCTGGCCCACCAGAGTGACGTTACGCAGCTCGCAGGTGTGTGTGCTCGGCAGGAAGTGATAAAACTGCCCACAGTTTGTTTGTCGTGATCTTTCTGCCATATATACAGGGTCAATTTTTCAAGTGGCCGTGGATGGCCAAATCCGAAACTTTGAGGAATAGCGAAAAATATTCAAAAGAGTCTCAAGCCCGATTTTGATGAAAACTAAAACTGCATTATTAGATTTTTGAAGAATCAATATTCTGAGCCAGGAACCGACCCATTGATTTCGGAAATAAAACCACACACTGTAATATTACATCTTTCAATGGTAGCGCCAATAAGGATCTAATTCTGGGAAGTACTGGCATACGGCAAGAAAGACAATTGACACAGACACGCTGATGATGGTTGTAACTTTTCATTCAAACCTCATTACAAATCCCGAGCAACAGTTGGTCATTACAATAAACATACATACACTAATTCAGTAGCTGTAGAACATAACGCTTATATGTGACCAGCTGACTCGGTCAAGGTCAGACCTCCCCCGGAGCGTCCCGCGCGCCTTGGGGACCTTTGCGATTGGTCGCAGTGGTAGTGCTAGTGGGACGGAACTACATTTACTTTGAAAGCTGCTGTAATTAAACTTTACATTTCCTGCTAACCTGCGTTGTGTCGTTGCATTCCTGTGGTTGCGCAGTCGCAGCGCATGTGAGTACAGACACATTTATATTGTGCTTGTTGCGGTTCGGACGGCCTCATAGCCCTAGTGACCGCGAGCGCGGCTAAGCATGAGCTCCCGCCCCTTATTGAAAGAGACTTAAACATCATATTTCTCCTACCCTTATTCCTATTTACGAGTGTCGGCGCAGCATGTCTTCTTCTTCCACACTTCTCTATTACTCGTCATCTCAGCAGTCACCGCCTTTCTAGCCATATCATACTTCACACAGTCCATCCATCGGTTCTTTGGTCCTCCTCTACGCTTATAGCCATATACATTCATATTCAACATTATTCTTACTTTCCTCATTCCTCCGCATCACATGTCCATACTACGATAAGCGATTACCGAAAGAGACTTAAAAATAACTGGCGAAATATAGGCGAAGTATTCGTACACCCTGCCTTACCCTTCCGGAGTCCACAGCGCTGTGTATGTTGTGTACCGTAAACAACTTTGCAGCAGTGCTTCATACCCCCCTCCCCTGCCCCTTGGCCACCCCTCCGTATTGCTAATTGTCTGTAGTCGGCAACGCTCACGACGACAAATGCCTTGATGTTGGTTCGAGTCTCTCTTATCCCAAAAGTTCAGCTTATATGACAACATAATATAACTTATCAAACACTAAGACTGTGTAAGTTGTGCACATCAGCTGACTCGGTCAAGGTCACGCCACCCCCTGCACCCCTCGCGATCCACGCGCTCCGGAGAGGGCTGTCGAAGTTGACTCGGGGTACGGTCCCAATGAAAGAGAAAAGATATGAACCTTTATGGAGTCTTCAGAAGTAATTACACTTCGCTGCTAAGTTCAAATAATAAATTTTCACTAGTATGCGCGTCATCTACACACTGACAGCTGCAGTGTAACAGCGACCTTATTGTCAACGAAATAAAGATCACTTTAAATAGCTACGTATAGCGACGACTCGGGAAGCGGGTTGTGCGCACACGAACGAATTATTGTTCGACCCATATGCTGGGTGCTTAGCAGTGAAAGTGTTAACCTGTAAGACCTAAAGTCACTAGTACTGGCGAAAATTTACTTTTGACGCATTCAGTCGACTCAATTTAAATGAAGATGGACTTAACTGTGAACTTAATTATGTCAGTGTGTTTGAAATAATTAGTATACGATTTGGTAGAGAATCCCTTGTTATGAAGTTTGAATAAATAAAAGTATTGACCACATAGAAATGAGAACGACGCTAAATACTAACCTCCTACAAATCTACAATATCTACGCAAATAAATAAAATTGAAGTGTCTGTTTGTAATTTCAAAATAACAGCATATTACTGGATGCATATGAAAGTACTAAGGAGTAACTTAGGCTAATTTTATGAATGGAACAAATAGGGAAGTATTTTTATAATAATGTCATGACGAAGGTCGCGGGCAACAGCTAGTGTTAACACTTTCGGTGCCAAGCACCCAGCATATGGGTCGAACAATAATTCGTTCGTGTGCGCACAACCCGCCTCCCGAGTCGTCGCCCTACGTAGATATATGTATGTAGATGACGCGCATACTAGTCAAAATGGCACACGCCAACCTTCTAGGTTGAAATGCGTGATGCCATTCACAAAAAAAAAAATAGAACCATTATTGTGACGACAATTTGAACAAGAACACCTCCCCTCAAAGACTATTGACACAAGTCACTCCGTAAGTCCGTACTTTGTGTAACAAAACAATGAAAATACATACTGTGACGCCGACTCAATTGTAACCGCGCCGGCATTACGCTTCACAAAAAAGAGACCACTCGAGCGTTCTTTGAACTTATTCTGCTCACTTCTAAAGATGTTATTGTTCGATGTCATCGTTTTAAAGATTCGGTGGTAAGGGTACCGACTCGCGACTGCCGGTCACCGGACACCGGACACTGACTGATAATGTACTGAAGTTTCTGCTTGTGTGGAGTTTCTTTGTCGTTTCTTCTCATCAAGGTAGAAGCGCCAGGGTAGCCCGCGAAATACAATTTTTCTTACGTTTTTTTTGCAGTTGCAGTCAGTGTCCCATTGAATTGATTGGATGACTCAATGAACTTTGATGATTTTAATGATTATAATTCTTTAAGAGCATATTATTCGTAATCAATAACCTGACAGTGACCTGCAAATTTCAAAAACCGTAGAGAATTTCGCGGTCTACCCGGGCGCTTTCACCAGCCTTAAAGATCTATGTACATCTACGCTTTAAAATAGGCAACTACAGTACTTTCACAAGTTATTATGCCTTGTGACCGGGACTGTAGCTTCATCCTTTTGTTTTTGACAATCCAAAAGTGCCACTAACTGTTCTATTTGAAATGAATGATTTGATTTAGTCCGGTGCTCGCTATCTCCGCTCCCCTTGACGTTTAGACCGGACCTCGACAAGATGGAGGATAAACTAAAGATATAAAAATGTGTTGTTGACTTTGGCATGATCTGTAATTGCGGCGCTGTACTGCTGTCATTGAACCGATTTAGACAAATGAGATCTTTATCTGTTTGTGTTGGCGCGAATCTGTTGAGAATTGCAACTAAACGCCTCGCTTTTTAACGTGGTTATTATCGGCCCACGTACATCTAGACCAGTGATTCCCAAATTGGCCCAGGGGTCTAGAGAGACTCGACGGGAGTTCACGTTGGCGTGATAAAAAAAATGGTTGCATTTGTTCAGCCACGGGCCCTTAACAGCCCCTTAAAGAAGCTTAGTAAATATGTAAAAAGAACTTCAGTGCATGCATAACAGTAAAGCAAAACTACAACAATCCTATCTGCAACTCGCTTTCGCTTATCAAGTGAGGCCGCACCCGCTCGGGGGAAGTTTTGTGGCAAAGTGCGCTGATTGTATTAGCTTCCTCCCCCCCCGGGGCCGCGCGGCACGGAGCGCTGCAGTACGGGCACAAAACATAGCAGAAGTTCCGCTGTGTACTGAACCGACTTTGTTGACGAAACAAACATGGCATGTAACATGTATGTACGTGCGCTGCTGCGGTTTGTGGCTGCACAAACTTTACCGACGATATAGAGGTTAATCACTAATTTAAAAAGTAACTACGTTGTTGTGGCTAAGTTATACAAAGGAGCACTGTCCAGCGCGGTATCACAGCTCGCAGTTGATATTAAAAACTGATTTTGCTCTAGTGGTCGGCTTCGATTCCCAGGTTGGTCAAAGATATACTGGGTTTTTCCATCAATAATTTCCTAGTCTTAGATTCGTGGCCGGAAAATGGCAATTGGCTTGCCTTATTACCAACCAGTAGCTACTGGAGCACACCTATTCCTAACCCTATATCAAATGTATATTTATATGTTACACCTCTGCCCAACCCTTCGAGGACCATCATAAATCCGTTCGATACAACTGAGTGATCCTTCTGTACCGGCCCAGCCAGTGGCTCGAGGGAGTCAGTAGGGTAGTACGGCAGGCTGCCGGCGAGTTGACTCATTCAGCAATTAGCCAAGATGGCGGCGCCTCGATGAGACTTCCTGCTCTACGACGCCGACGCGCTCGAACTTCACAAGAATGTTTGTTTGGCTTCAGGAACTTCTTCACTCGAGTGGTTATTGCGATGGACTAATTGACAGATAGATTGTGAAGTTAATAAGTTTCCCTGATGAAGCAGGGATTGTGAGAGAGTTCCTGAGTTTGAATCTCGATGGGATGTTTGTGGATTGAAACCCACGTTTGCATAACAAGAAAACTAGTAAAACGCAAAACAAATCGTTGGGCCTTAACATATTACACTGTTGCACATATACTGTTCCCTGACCATTACCTATGATCTGGATCTCTTCATAGATCGAGTGAATCGGTTTCTTGTAGGCGCGCGTGCGCCACCCTAGGCCGCGTCATCGCGCAACATCAGGCGAGTTAAGCAACTTGTTAAATGCTAAATATTGTATTTAAAAATATAATACTTTTATTTCTCCGAAGAGTTAGGTAGTGGTGCACTAACATTTCACTTATTATGTTTATGTGCCATGTAATAGGGGGCGTTCCTATTGCCATCGACCGAGAGCGATCTAAAAAATATTACTTCCCTATTTGAACCCTAATCCGTTTTCTAAAATAAAATTGGCCTAAGTTACGTCTGTTTCGGAGATAAGCCCGAACAAACAAACAAACAAAATTTAAAAAAAATGTTTTTTTTTGTTACAAGTACCGTATAATACTTTCTTTTTATATGCATTTAGTAAAAAACGGTTATTTTAAAATTACAAACACATATACTTTAATTTTATTTTAATTGTAAATGCTAATGCCGCCCTGCCCGCGTCCCCGAAGGCCGTCCTGTGACATTGGCAGCAGCCCCAGACCACGGGCTGCCTGTGTCGTGTGCTCGTATCCCGGTGGGACTAGGACGATGGCCGCATAATTAACACCGACCCTAGAAGAGGTGTAATTAGTGCTAAGCGAACACGAGAACTGTGAAACTATGTTTAGCACGGGTATGTTGAGAGTTGACACAAGCTACGCTTTTCGCAACTTCATATTTATGTCGATAGGATCAAGTAGTGATAGCCTAGTTGTGGGACCGTCAGACTGCCAAGTCATAGGTCTCGAGTTCGAACCCAAGACACGCACCTCTGATTTTTCGGAATCATGTGCGAATTGTATAATTATCACTTGCCTGAAAGATATTTCTCGACGGCATGTAAAGCCAAGTCAGAGGCCCATGGACGGCATAAAAACTCAACATCAGGTTAGTCACTAACCACACGATAAAGTAAGATGTCGAGGGTTCCGAGTCTGCCCTTTTAAAAGGATTTTTTTTTTTTAGCAAAAATAACTTACCCTACTGAATGCAAACACATCTTATCTTCTTAAATTATAAATGCAAGTCAGTGAGGATGTTTGTTACTTTTTCACGCAAAAACTACTAAACGGATTTGGATGAAAGGCAGACGATTGCTGAGTTTTTAACTTGGAATTAGCACATAGGATAGGACTTTTTATCCCGTGGAACAATTACCCAACTAAACGCGGGCGAAGCCACGGGCATAAGCTAATATTTCTATTGGCACCGATACTTTCGCATAAGATTTTGGAAAAGATTGAAATAGCTCTCACCGTAAGTAAGAGTCAAACCGAGTAGCAAGCTGTAGTATGATGCATTGCCACGTACTGGGTGTAATAGTACCCTTAGCGAAGCCGACAGGCACTTGTTGTCTCCGTCACTGCGATATTGTTTTTGTTCTGGACCATACTTGGGAACCTTCTGGTTACGGAGAGTTTGGGGGTCAAAGCTCCAACATTTTCACAAGTACAATGCATCCATCAGCACAATGTTTTGTTTTACCCCAAAAACAAATTTGTTTCCGAGTAATAATTTTTCCGTAGAGTTATTTAGTTTGATGTACAGAATGCTTGGTTGCCGGCTTCGTGAAGGGTCCGTTTACGCCTTGTATGGATCCTACTGAGGCCGTGAGCGTCGAAGGTAATCAACGGCTCCATGTCTTCTCCCCTGTCCCGACTGTCTCCAAAGCACTCGCCGTTCGACATCAGCGAGCATTGATTATGTCATGTCTGGAGTACATTCTTACACTAGAAAGTGATTAAGTATTTCTAAAGGTTCGGCAGACGCGTCTTTTTTTCTAGTGACATAATAATAGACTTTGATCAGTGATCCATCTGCCGAATGTTATTAATGTCAAAGTACTCTAACGTTACTATTGGAAGACTCATGATGCGACACAAATTCAGAACAACTACATAATTGTCGACATCAGAAGTATAAGGTTGGATGTACCGATACAGAGTGTTTTGTACATACGACCTTATGCTTATCATGTCCAGAATTACCCGTAGGTAAGCATTCATTCTAAGCGAGGGTTGCTGCGCCGGGAGCAGCCTGTCCACCTTTTGAACGCCAATTATTATTTATACAAATAAATAAAATTGAAGTGTCTGTTTATAATTTCAAAATAACAGCTTTTTACTTAATGCATAATTATACGGTACATAAAACAAAAAAAAAACTTTATTATTACTTTTTGCCAGTCTGTTTTTTCCGGCTAATCTCCGAAACGGCTTGACCGGTTTTAACGAGACTTTTACTGTCAAATAGCAGATGATGTACTGAAGGCATAGAGTATATAACCACTAGAGAGCTTATAGGCCGATTTCTTCTAAGTACACGACTCACTACCGCGGGCCGGGGGACGAGGAAGAACGCGCGCCTGCAATTGGTCAGTTCAAGGTCAACTTGCATAGGTATGCACATCGTTAGGGCTGATCTATTTGATTAGGGGAAAACAGTCGATATCGATCAAATGGATTTTAACATTATGAAAAATACTCAATTAAAATCGTATAAAAATAATGATATTTTATCGAAAACAATCGATTACAAAAAACATGTATCCTGTTATTATTGATTTTTAAAATGAATTAATTTGGTAAATGTTTTTCGAATTCAAGTTTTAGGGTCCTGAACGTATAAATTGCACCTTTTTTTTAAGTCGGTTAAGAGTAGATAGGTATTTTATTGCAGTATTTGAATTGAATAACATTTTTATTAATTTAAATTTTATTATTGTCGATATCAATTTCGGATAGTAAAGGCAACAGCACGGGTTTCTACTATAAACACACAAAGGGAAGGAAAGGGATAAAAGAATTAGAATTGTCTAATGAAAGAACGAGACATTTCCAAAAGACATCAACACGGAAATCAAAACGTGTGCTCTTTCACCCAACCACCATTTTAACGAGACCTCTACGGTCGCTCAAGATCTGATGAAATCAAAAATATTTTTCTTACTGTTTATTTACCGGTGAAAAGTCATGCCATCCTTTTTGTAACTAGATGTTTTGGAATGTTTCCCACACCACTTCACTGCACATGAAGGCATTTTGATGCGTTATAATTGCATAAAAAGTTTAAAAAATTGGAATAATTTAGCGTGCACACAGGTCTAATACTTGGTCACAACTAAAATGGTTACTAGTACCGTAGCCTATATGTAGGCGACAAAACACTAATAGTTTTCGAGCATCGGGGCACTGTATGCGCAGTCAAGTGGTTATATAGTCTTTGACTGAAGGAGTAACTTAGGCTAGCTTTTATTTTAGAAAAGGATGAGGGTTCCGTGCAAAAAAAAAACCGGTCAAGTGCGAGTTGGACTCGCGCAACGAGGGTTCCGTACAAACCTGTGGGTATATAACTTTTTTTTATATGACGAAACTAAAAATTTACGGTTTTCGTAATTTTTCCTATATCTGTACTATAAGACGTGACTTCGTACAAAATTTCAAGATTCTAAGTTCACGGGAAGTACCCTGTAGGTTTTGATTCCCGTGCGAGTTTCGAAAATTTGCGGAAATTTGCGGCCTAAGTGGCTGTATCTTTTGATTGCGTTGACTTAGAAGGTTGATTTTTCTACAGCTTCCAGGGACAGTAGAACTAAGTATCATATAGAAATTTCAGTTTGATACCTCCACGAGTTCCTGAGAAAAACGGTCTTGACAGACGGACGGACGGACGGACGGACGGACGGACGGACGGACAACAAAGTGATCTTATAAGGGTTCCGTTTTTTCCTTTTGAGGTACGGAACCCTAAAAATTAAACTCATGAAATTGTTAGCAAAATCCGATTCAAATAGGGAAGTAATATTTTTATAATAATTTCACGGGGACGAAGGTCGCAGCTAGTGACGAATACAATAAAATAGTCGTAACGCCAAGACGACTGTCAAGTCACGAAACTCTGGAGACGTCTAAGGGATGTCAGGTACTAAGACCGAGGAGCTCGTGGCTGAATAATAACAGCCGCACGGATCGATCTTCCAGGTTAAGCCGCGCTTGCCAAGGTTGGGCTGTGGATGAGTGACCATCATTACATACCGAGTTTCCTTCGTAAATCGGAAAGCACGTTATGCAGTTGGTCGCGGCTGTCATTTGTAGATCTTTGAAAATCGTTACAGGTAGTCAGTGGCCCGAAACTTAGACAACCGCAGTCGATCCATGTAAAATACTGATATTCAGCTGCATCTGGTAAGACTGGAAGCCGACCCCGAAAAGGCTGGGCAAATGATGGATGTTACTAAGATCAAGGTTAGTCCATATCCCTCAAGTGCCATGTTACCGATATCCCTCTTCAGTGTATAGTGTAGGCCGCGTGGCCGGCACGCGCGCGCCTGGCACCGCGCCAGCCGCCGCCGCCCGGGGTCTGTGAACGATGCACTATGCGGCGCCTATACCGACTGGCAGTGAAGCATGCGGATGTACCGCGAGGACCTTGAAAATATATCCTGGCAGGAGGTTGAGAACGTGGCGATGAAGTCAAGGCAGCGCAGATGCTTCTTCTCATACAAATAACGGACGAGCATTGGGAACATGTGCCACACAACGAGTGATCATTGCTCTGTTATTCTAGAAAGTCAAGACAAAATGATATTCTCTCAGCGATAGCCATCAACATAAAGTCTAAAATGTAATAGGTTGACATCATCTGCCTGCCTTTTCCCAAATAAGTTGGGGTCGGCTTCCAGTGTTTTCGGGCGCAGCTGAATACCAGTATTTTACATGGAGCGACTGCCTATCTGACCTCCAAAACCCAGTTAGTACTGGGTAACACGATACCCCTTGGTAAGACTGGTTGTCAGACTTTCGGGGCCACTGACTACCTGTAAAACTGTCAAAGATCTACAAATGACAGCCAACGGTTTAACGATCCCGAGGCACGGAGGAAACTCCAGCAGGATTATCTGCACGATTAACACGTGACACACGCGAGAACAACCGGCGGTCTGGTCGAAAGATCCTCCGTTTTGAATGGAGGAGGATGAACTTGGCTTCCTCCCCTGTTCCTCGTACCTCTACGGGATTATTCCTGACTGGTTTATCTATACTTTACATTATAAAGAGGTAATTTCCGGATGCGCGGGTTCGCGAGAAATGGAAAGAGTAGAGGGAGGCGCTTGCCCGGGAGCGGGACAGGAAAGGTTTGTAAGGTTGGATGACGGGGTAATCTTCGGAACTACTGATACTATTCCAAGAACTAAGTCACTAATGGGAAGTTACTTTATCCTCGAGTCTCACAGGCTATATTTAAAACTTTCCCGTGGGATTATTTACGTCTATAACGCGAGCGGAGCCGCGGGCAAAAGATAGTTTATGATAGTTTTTCAACTTACATGCAACCTGCAGCTTCAATCTGAAGCCACAACCCATCCATTAATTAGACCAGCATGATATGGATGTTTTGTGGATGGATGTTTTGTGTGGTGGTGGTGTGTTGTGTGGTGTGCATTGTGGCGGCAAAAGTCAAAGGTTACAATTTACGTAACGCCATGCGGATGGAGCCGGGACGAGTTCCCGGGAGCCACTCGCCAGCTCTGTGTCACTGCTTCCGAGAACCACACGTTTTGCAAATGTCATCCTATACATAACTTGTACATAAATACATACACCAGGACATGTCCTGTGAGTTATACTGAATCATTGCCGCTATATCGATTCCCTTTACGTCGACTCGTGAGTTTTCCTTGGTTTGGATGCATTGGCTTATGTTTCACCTCGACATGGCTGACACAGAGTACAGCTAACCTGACATCACGCCTGTAATCCCCGAAGGGATAGGCACAGAATGCCCGAAAGGAGGGTTATGATTTCAAAAGAATTACGAGTAGTGTCCATATGACTGGCTCGTAGGTGTAGTGGCCGCAAGCGCGACTGCTGAGCATGAGGCCCTCGGCAAAGTGATATTGGGTTTTTCCATCAGGCATTTCTCAGTAGCCACAAAGTCTGGATTTGTGCCCGGTTGATGGCAATAGGCTCGCCCTCTTTTAGATGGGACTTAAAACATAATTGGCGAAATGTGGGTGTACTGTTAGGTACACCTCTGTCCTAACTCTCCGGGATTAGAATAGAATAGTTCTTTATTTGCTTAGAATTTAGGTACATAAAAATAAGTTGTTAAATTGATTTCTTTTGATTGATTGATTACATGCGTGATGTTGTAGTGTCCATATTGATGAAATGCCAAAGTAATTCAGCAGAACATTGAAGTATCTAAAATATTCGTGTCAGCGGTGGTTGCGATCGAGCAGGAAGTGCTCTATAACTCGGAGCTCTCACGAGGCGAACAGTTTAATTGGGAGTTATTTCCAGCGACAATTGTTTCAGTTCTATTTCTATAAGAGGGAGCTTTGACCGGAACTGCGCCGACGACGAATTATTGAGATTTACTAAAACTATAGTGGTTTGGATGCTGAAGAGCATGCTTATAAAGAGACCGTCGGTGGCTTAGCTGTCACTTTGAGTCTTTCAGGCAACTTAGATTTACAAGCTGAATCTAATGGATAACATTTTATAATAAGGTGATATTACATTCAAAGGAGTAGCCCACGCCCCCGTGCTAGGAACGTGTCAGGCAAACACATTTATTCGTTTTGAAAAGTATCAGACTATGTCCACGTAGAGACCGTTCCGTCACCGACCAACACCGTCGCGTGCCATAAACGGAGCGTATCAGCACCGGAAAAATAGTTTCCCCGACAATTTTTAACGCTCTCCGCTACTCATGAGTACACAGATATCCTCTAGATGCTGTATCATAAAAATTTTGTTTGAATTCGAGTTCACCAAATGTAGCGGTAGGCACGCGGTGCGCGGGGAGTGACAAGTGCAATCCGATTGGCTATTTCAAGGTGACGTTACTAATGTTCGCTTTTTATGTTGTAAAGATCCTACTTCATTACAATATGTTACCATTAGATTACCGAATATTCCTAATGAACGAAGTTTTAACTTTAACATTTTTACATGCCTAGGTTTAATTGACGGTTGAATTCGCAAAAAACCTGATTATTTTTTCAGAATGAA
This sequence comes from Standfussiana lucernea, assembly GCA_964057025.1. Classification (NCBI taxonomy): domain Eukaryota; kingdom Metazoa; phylum Arthropoda; class Insecta; order Lepidoptera; family Noctuidae; genus Standfussiana; species Standfussiana lucernea. The sequence continues at coordinate 10,023,869 of OZ059813.1, read as the reverse complement.
CCGTAAATTGGATGTATTTATATTTTAATTGAACTATTTTGTCCAAATAAACAACAAAATATCGATAGCATCGATATTTTTTCTTTTCGTTTCTGTTCCTTGAACTTTAGGCACATTAGCTCTACCTATTCCGATCACTGGTGCTAAGTCACAAATGTGCGGCGCACATAAGTTGCCATCTTTGCGGAATCTTTCTAGAGGAGGTTATCTGTGCATGGGTATGATACGCAGTCGATACGTTCTAGTGGGCATAGTACGTGTCACATCTCTTTCCGTGCTTGATACGTTCATAGTACGGTCATGATATGATACAGTGATGGGCAGACTCCTTATAGGTTTAGTCCTACCAATACGATTGGTGCAGCGACGCGTCCGTGATTTGTCCATCGAGTTTTACTGACGCAAATCTTGTTTCTTTGCCTCTCTCGTATCTTACCTCATCATGAAACATGTCTAGAGAGAGACTTTATTTACCCTACCAACATAATGCTACAAATTAATGTTTAGTAACAGAGCTATCACCCACCTGTCTGTAGCCGTACGTGCTTGCGCCTCATTGATGATACGTTCCGAGTTCACTATCCTTACATGGAAGGTGCGTGACGATACATTTACTACTGGTCAATGCAACGTGCGACGGTGCGATACTGGCTACCAAAGAGATAAATCACTTTGTCCAAGAATATAATAATGATGAAATATGAACAGTAAGAAACCCCAATACGCAAATATTTGAAGAAAAAAGTTTACATGTTCAAGTAGCGAAATAAGTAGAAAAATAAATCGTGCTCGAAGACGTTACACGGGGCGTTTCATACGCCCTAAAGCAAAAGACTAACTGCTCGGCCATATGCTCAATCGGCACACGTGTTGCGGCAGTGACTGCGGAGATAACAAATGAAAGAGTTGCAGTGTGTGCTACAGGCTAATGTAATAGTACCTACAATTTAGAACGTTTTGGCGTAGTTACGTATCGGCGTATTATTTCTTTTCTTTCGGACGTTTCGGCGTAGTTACGTATTCGGCGTATTATTTCTTTTAGTAGCTATTCTTTCGAAGAGGGAGGGAGGCACGTTGTTCCGTCGTCACGTGTTCCTCCCAACAACGTGACATCGTTGGGGGAGGCTGCGCGACTTCTTACGAAACGTGAGGACAACTTTTATTTACGGGCTTTTGTTTAGTCTCACCTGTTAGTAGGTACCTGCTACCTACCACGTTTAGATGATTCCTGCGTGGCAGTCTCATCACAAAACATGTAGTTGGTAGTGGCTAGAGGAGCCTCGTCTGTCTCCATGTAAGGTACAGGTACTCAGCGGCATCCGGTTACACTAGAGCACCAAGAGAGTTGGATAAAGGCTAGGGAGATTGTGATTGAGATGTTAGTTAATAAACTCGAATTACAGTTGTCTTACTTGTCGCCTACTATGACAAGCTTTTAACAGCTCAAACAAGAAGTCCGAAAAGTACAAATTGACAAGCTAAACACCGTCTCCGGTGACGACTTGTATTGAATCCGCCAACTTCTGTAACACGATCGCTTATTACCTACAGTTTCCATTGTCTTTCAATTACTCGACGGTACTGGCTGAGGGGTGCCCATTCGATTTAGTTGTATTTGTTGAACAACTAAGCCGTTTTAAGGCAATAACAAACATTAACAAACGCCTGTATTTCCCCGAAGGGATAGGCAGAGGTGTACCTATATTATCTGCACCCACATTTCGGCAATTATGTTCAACACTTTCGCTGCTAAATTCAATTAATCCATTTTTACTCGTATACGCGTCATCTATAGCTACGTATAGCGACGACTCGGGAGGCGGGTTGTGCGCACACGAACGAATTATTCTTCGACCCATATGTTGGGTGCTTAGCACGGAAAGTGTTAAGTTCCATGGCCAGCGTATCAAACGGGCTCAAACCCTGGTCTATTATGGAGAAATTCCTGTTGGACAAAACCCAAAGCAATTACTTGTACACATTATTTTACTTTCTCTCGGTTCATGCCAATCGGCAAAACTCCGTTCGGTGTCTACCGTCGATAAATAATGTTCGGGCCGGCTCGGCACAATACAAACTAAGCCGAAGGGCTTTTTCCAAACGTATACATCATCATCATCTGCCTAGCCTTTTCCCAACTATGTCAGGTCGGCTTCCAGTCGAACTGGATACAGCTGAATACCAGTATCTTACATGGAACGACTGCCTATCTGACCTCCACAACCCAGTACTGGGTAATACGACACCCCTAGGTATAACTGGTTGTTAGACTTTCGGGCCACTACCTGTAACGACTGTCAAAGATGTACAATGTAAATTCGACCCAAACGCGATATTATGTGAACATATATTGCGTGTAGCACCCCTGGGATATCATTCAACCCAACAATATCGTCCGAACACAAAACAACACGATATCAATCAAATAGTTGGAAACTTTCTTTTGTTTCCGTCGCCCTTCAGCTGTCGATGGAAGTTCGTCGCGAGGAGTAGCATGACTGATGAGAATATAGCTGTGCTAATGTAGAGCCAAGGTTAGGACGACGAAGTTTTATAACGCTATTCGTTCAAGGACAGCATAACATTACGCCTGTAATCCCTGCAGGGTTAAGCAAAGGTGTAAGTACCTTATAGTACTTTCACATTTCGCCAGTTAGGTATGATTGAGTCCCATGTGATAGGACGCAAGCTTATTGCCATCAACCGGGCACGGATCCAAACTCCGTGGCTGCTTCTGAGAAATTCTTAATAGAAAATCCCAAAAACACTGCCCGACCCGGTAATCAAACCCAAGATCTCATGCTCTGCACCAACGAGCAGACGTAACTTCAAGCCAATATTTTCCCGCAGGGGTCGGCAAAGGTCTTCAATGCCAAGAATATGGCTTGGGGTTCTCGTTGCACAGACGTGCGGGGAAGGATGGTGGAGGACTGGGCTCTGGAAACAGGCCTGGTCGTCCTGAATCGGGGTACTGTACCCACGTGTGTGCGGATGCGGGGCGAGTCGGTGGTGGACATTTCGTTCGCTAGCCCCGCTCTGTCGCCGCGTGTCGTGGACTGGCGTGTCATGGAGGGGGTGGAGACCTATTCCGACCACCGGTATATCCGGTTTGACGTCTCCGCCCAGTCCTCGAGCGCGCCGGTCTTACAGGCCCCGAGTGGTCCGCGTTGGGCGCTGAAGCAGCTGGACCGGGAGCTCCTCCTGGAAGCCTCGATCGTGCAGGCCTGGGTGACATCACCGGACAGGCCTGCCGACGTTGATAATGAGGCAGGGTGGTTCCAGGAGGCCATGTCCGACATATGTGACGTGGCAATGCCCCGAGTTCGGCCAGGACGCGCCCGGCGTCAGGTGTACTGGTGGTCGCGCGAGCTGACAACTCTGCGCGAGGCGTGCGTCGCTGCGCGACACCCGTACGCCAGGCATCGCAGGCTCCGCATTCGCCCGCCGAATGCGGAAGCCATTGAGGCGGAGCTATATGAGGGCTACAGAGCGGCGAAGACCGCCCTCCACGAGGCTGTCCTGCGGGCCAGAGATCGGGCCCGCGAGGAGATGCTGGGGACTCTTGACGGGGATCCGTGGGGGCGCCCTTACAAGATGGTGCGGGATAAACTCCGCACCTGGGCCCCCCCACTGACGCAGAGTCTCCGGCCTCAGCTCGTGGAGGACGTGGTGAGCGCTCTGTTTCCCTCGCGAGGGGAACATCCCCCCCCGCCTATGGCTCCGCCACCTGCGGTGCTGGAAGCGGACCACGACGACGACGACGTCCCGGAAGTGGCTGGGGTAGACCTGAGAGTGGCGGTAGGACGGCTCAAGGCCAAAAATACCGCCCCGGGACCCGACGGCTTGCCTGGCAAAGCCTGGGTCCTGGCCTTTGAGGCTCTCGGGCCCCGACTGGAGGGGCTCCTAAGCGCATGCTTGGAGAGAGGACAGTTCCCGCTTCGTTGGAAGACGGGGAAGCTGGTCCTCATCCGGAAGCCGGGGCGCCCTGCGGACTCTCCGTCCGCATACCGGCCCGTTGTGTTGCTCGACGAGGTGGGCAAGCTCTTTGAAAGAGTAATTGCAAACCGCCTCGCCGAGCACCTTGCGGGGATGGGTCCGGATCTTGCGGAACACCAGTTTGGTTTCCGCAAGGGGCGCTCCACGGTGGACGCCATCATGCGCGTGAGAGCCCTCACGACGGGGGATGCGGTGTCCCGGGGTGGGGTCGTCTTGGCGGTGTCTCTCGACATCGCCAACGCCTTCAACTCCATGCCCTGGAGCTGCATTAGGGAAGCACTCCGGTATCACCGGGTGCCGACCTACCTTCGTCGTGTGGTCGGGGATTACCTGACGGACAGAGCCGTCATCTATCCCAGTCGCTCCGGAGAGTGGAACCGGCGAGAGATGTCGTGCGGTGTCCCACAGGGATCGGTTCTAGGACCGCCCTTGTGGAACATCGGCTACGACTGGGTGCTGCGCGCCGACCTCCCTAGTGGCGTCAGCGTAGTGTGCTACGCTGACGACACGCTGGTGCTGGCACAGGGGAGGTCGCACGAGGCGGCGGCCGACTTGATGACACGCGGGGTTGCGATAGTCGTTGAGAGGATCCGGCAACTGGGTCTCGAGGTGGCATTGCACAAGTCCGAGGCCATGTGCTTTCATGGGCCTCGGAATGCGCCACCGTCGGGATCCTCACTGACGGTAGGAGGGGTTTCCATCGGCGTCGGGTCGACGTTGAAGTACCTGGGACTTGTCCTCGACAGCCGGTGGAACTTCGTGGAGCACTTCCGACGTTTGGCCCCTAAACTGGAACGGACTGGGGCTGCCTTCAGGCGGCTCCTGCCCAATCTGGGGGGGCCGAACGCCTCCTGCCGGAGGCTCTATGCGGGGGTCGTGCGGTCCATGGCCCTTTACGGTGCCCCGGTGTGGGCGCGTTCCTTGAGGCGGCGAGCCGCCCATTATCTGAACGCGCCCCAAAAGGTGATAGCCGTAAGGATGGTCCGTGGGTTCCGCACGATCTCGGGCGAGGCTGCGAGCCTCCTAGCCGGATTGCCACCATGGGATCTGGAGGCGATAGTCCTCGCGCGCCTACATGAATGGCGCGCGGAGGTTCTTCGCCGGGGGGTTACTCCGCTGCCGCGGCTAATTGCCGCTCAGCGGACAAACCTCCGAGCCGATCTCATGGTGACATGGAGAGAGCGACTGTCGCAACCCCGTGCAGGGCACGCCACGATAGTGGCGATAAGTCCCCTCTTTGAGGAGTGGCTTGAGAGGCGCCACGGCGTCCTCACCTTCCGCCTGACGCAGGTCCTCACCGGACACGGTTGTTTCGGGAGGTTCCTGCACCGAATCAGGCGGGAGGAGACGCCCGGGTGTTTCCACTGCGAGGATCGACCGGAGGACACGGTGGAGCATACGGTGGAGGTCTGCCCCGCTTGGGCGGAGCACCGCCGTGTCCTCCTAGCGGCGATCGGCGGCGGCGACCTCTCGCGTCCGGCCCTGGTTCGAGCCATGGTCCGGAGCGAGATGGAATGGGAAGCCGTCACCTCCTTTTGCGAAGCAGTCATGCTAGCAAAGGAGGAGGCGGAACGTGAGAGAGAGCGTTCCTCCTCACGTCCCAGCCGCCGCGGGAGACGCACCGGGCGTCGGGGGCCACCGTAGACGCGGGCCTGTGGACGGTGAGCTAAGGGCTAGCTCGCCGTCCCTCCGTCTTAGGACGACAGGCCGTGTCGACGGCGCGTTCGTGTTCCACGCGCGCCTCAAAGAGATGTCAGCATAGGGAAGGGGCCCGCAAGGGCCGATGCCTGCCGGGTGCTGCGGGTTGTTCGAAAGAGATACCGCGGCCCCGGAACACAAAGGGCGATGAAGGAACATGGATGGGTTTTAGTCAGTAAAAGTCTGGCACTCCCTCCCGCTCAGCCCAGAGCGGGAGAAGTCATTTGATGATTTCCCATCCGAAAAAAAAAAAAAAAAAAAAAAAAGGGGTCGGCAAAGGTGTACCGTTTACCCACAATTCGCCAGTTATGTTCAGGTCCCATGTAATAGGGGGCGAACCAAAACGATCTGCGCCCTGCAGCGGCTCATTAGTCCACTACGACTTCCACACTATAAAGTAGCTTGCTAAACACGGCGGGAGGGACACCGACGCGTAAGCGCTAACCACGCACTCAGTGACATCAACCCCCCCCCCCACATCCCACTTCGAAATTTTTTATTGGTTATTAAAAATAAAATCTGCTGTTCCATACATTTGAATCGTGTAGGCATTGCACTTTTGTAGGAAACAGCAGATTTTTGTCTAAATTACCGATGAAATATTTCGGTGTGCGGGGCTTCAGAATGCTGTACTGAGCACGTGGTCACCGTTTTCGCGTCGGTGTCCCCTCCACCGCGTATTCGTTTATATACCGTAGTTTCGCTAATTATGGTCATTTGTCGCTGGTCGACGCGTGACGCAGCCCCCCGCTGCTATTAGGTGACCCCAGCCCCCTCTGACATCGTGTATTTAACGTGGTATTGATGCGCCAATAAAATTGTTGTTATTATAACTACTTGATCACAAAGTCCGATGACTTATGTTACTAGATCTACAACGAATGCACCCCAATTGCGTAGCATACTTGGTATCACAATCCGGAGGATTTTTCTAATTCACTGCTTCATAATATTATATTTATATACATATAAATTATATAATATTATATTTATATATAAATTATATATAATATTATATTTATGTTTAAAAATTCGTTAAGACCGCAATTATTATTAACTAGCTGTTGCCTGCGACCTTCGTCCGCGTGAAATTATTATTAAAATGTTACTGCCCTATTTGCATCGGATTTTGTTAACAATTTCAAGGGTTTCTTTTTTGCACGGAAACCTAAACCTTTTTCTAAAATAACATCAGATATCTGCCTGTAAAAAATCGGTCCAATCATTTCGGAGATTAGCCGGAACAACCAGACAGACAGACAAAAATAAAAAAACATGTTTTTTTGTTATAAATACCGTATTTATATACTTTTATGTGCATACAGTAAATGCTGTTATTTTGCAATTACAAACATACACTTCAATTTTATTTATCTTTATAGATTCTCCTGCCTTTATTTGCCCAATATAATGATGTGAGGTGGGCGCAGCATGTCTTCCTCACTTGTATATTACTCGTCATCTCAGCAGTCACCTCTTTCTAGCCATATCATATCGCCGATCTAGACAATAGGGATGGGATAATCTGCCTCGATGTTACCACCGGCTTATTTAAATCCAAGCAGTTTATCTTATTCCTATTTCTTTACACGTACGTTTACGGTTTACATGTTTCAATGCTATGGAAACACTACGTTATTTTAGTATCAATCTATTCCGGATGACGTTTAAAGTACATAGGTTAAAACGGAGCGAAATGTTACCAAATCGCAAACCTTCGTGTAGTATGTTTTTGAATAAACTTTGGGAACTGCCGCCGTCGGGTAGTTTCCGTGCTCGCTGTTAGTTGCAGCTTGCATCCGATTCGTTAGCTGCGGAGTTTTAAAAGCTAAATGTTTTCCACTCGTACAAAGTCAGATGTTTAAAAGGGTTTGTTCCGCCACTTTTTGTTCCAGCTGAAACGATAGGAAGTGCCTAAAAGTCCGTCCTTCAGGCGGGTCAGATCGCCAAAAAGACGTTTTTAGTCAATATTTTGGAGAATAGCCATGTTGTGAGAATAACTTATAATTTGTGTAAAAAAAAATATGAATTAATTTTTAACTAAAAGTGTTTTAGATTTAGTTTTAAGTGTACTTGACCAACCTCGAGGTCAAGCGTAAACTTTTTAAACCAGATGTCATTTGTTTCACGATGCGACATAGCCCAATTTTAGCGACCAAAATTGCCGATAGTCAGCGTAATTACATAAACGATTTTTATTTCGATACTTTATAATTATGATTATACTAAATAGAAACCTCATCGCCGATACGAAAGGCACGCCGATCGCCGCTGTCGTTCACACAAGTAACCAAAACAACCATGTTTCTATAATAACATCTTTCTCAAAACAAAAATTCTCCTCACAGACGCAACCTTCAACACCATGACATAAAGAATCTCCCCTCCCTTCGAGAACATTCGAGAAACTTCAAGGACTTCCCAGAAGCATGCTATGAAAATCCAAACGCTGGCGGGCACGCGCACGCTCAGCGGCGAGCCTCCGCGCTCGACCGCCTACTACTACGCCGACCTCGAGAGACTCAAGCGGAAGAACGGCCACCAGGAGCCCGTGCAAGAAGTACAGAACCCTGATGAGCTCAGCGAGTACGTGGAGACGAATGAAGTCGTCAACGATGGCGCTGTTAGAGAAGTTCCGCCGCTGAGAGACAGGGGGCGACAGTGGAGCCTCCCCGAATACAACACTCCAGAAAATTCTAGAAAAATCGAAGAGACTTATTCTACTGCTGGGACGTTTCCCATGCCTGAGCCGAAGGAAAAGGAACCGCTGTTAGCAGAATTGGAAGTCGTAGGAAGGTTGCCGTTGACACAGCTGGAGTCTACGTCAGGAGTGAGGCGGAGCAGGAGCTGGTACCTCTGCTGCCCGAACGTGGCGGACGAGGAGATCTCGCGGGAGTCGTCGTGGAGGTACTCTAGCCTGCGGCCGGTGACGGCGCCGCCTGTGCCCGGCCATAACGGAGTCAGCATGATGGTAGGTGCATTGTGATGTGGTGGTGGGGTGGTGGAAGTTTTGGTTAAAGGTGTGGTAACATTCAGAAGAACCCATTTGCTTGGGGAACCGGATGATGTTCAGTAGAAGATAAAGCCAAGTCTGTGTGGTACGCAACGGTAAACCTTAGGGAGTATCTTTAGCTGATGAGCTGCTAAACATACGGTTACGGTTTACAACTTCCGCTAGTTTATGCCCTTCTACTTCACCACGTCGGTTTGCACTTACATAGGTTTCGAATCAATTTGTATGGACGTATGGAATCTCCGCCTAACTTAGGTGTTTTAATATCTCTTTGTTTTATCAACAAATCAACCAACATCAAGCTTCTCCCTCTAACCCCCTCCATCTCTTCCTTCCAGGTAGCCACGCACAGTTCAGGTCGCGAGGACGTGACGTCCCTGCGGGCCGAGCGCGACGCCCTGGCGCGGGCCCTGGCGGCCGAGCGCCAGCGCGCCGCCACAGCCGCGCGCGCGCACGACGCCAGGCTGGCGGAGCTGCACGGAGTCATCGCTGAGCTGGTCCGGCGGCGGGCGCATGACAAGCACGCCAGGGCCATCCCGGAGGAGGAGGTGTCAGGTGAATACCAAGCCAAGTTTACAAAGGTGTCTGGAACAGAATAGATGCTGAGGGCGGTCAGAGCGTTGTGGCGCATCTTAGCAGAGACCTATGTATATCCAGCTATGGGCTGCTATAGACTGTGTTAGTCTTGACTTCGCTGAACAGCAGATACAGGCTGCCAGATCGATGTTATGCATGTGATGTTGCGAGATTTGATCTGTGGTCGGCTGGCTGGAGGATCTTCCCCTTTGGATGGAGGAAATTAGGCGATGATAGACTAGTGGTGTGGCCGTCGGACTGCCAAGTCATAGGTCTCAAGTTCCTAAGACACGCATCTCTGATTTTTCGGACTCATTTACGTATTGAATAATTATCACTTGCTTCGGTGAAGGAAAACATCGTGAGGAAACCAGCACGCCGGAGAGATATTTCTCGACGGCATGTTGAGCCAAGTCACAGGCCCAATTGGCGGCATAAAAACTCTGAAAAGAAAGAAAGAAAGAAAAAGTATTTCTGTGTCTCGCACTGGACAAAACAAAATGGTAACTTGACAATAAAACAAAATTTAAAAAAAGTAAACTTAAGAACAAATTAAAATAAAACTAACTAAACTGGTCCTGTACGAGGCCAAAAGGCCCCTATCTCAACATGGTGCTGTAACATTAAAAAAGTCACAGCGCTGACACCAGGTTAGGCACTAACCACACGATAAATAGAGAATGAGGAACTTTACACCCTGTTCCCCGAAAATAACAGTGGTGTACCCCACTTCGTAGGCATCTGGATAGAGTGTGTAACGTACAGGTACAACTGCTCATATGTGTGTCGTTGCGTTGCAGACGAGTGTGAGTCCACGACGCAGCCGGCCGGCGAGCTCGACAACGACGCAGACCACTCCAGAACAGACCAGGTACACGAAACACTCAACTTTTCAGCATAACATTACATGCATTAGTACCAATACTGAGACGACCATGCAAAACATTAAGGGTTTAAATTTTTTGGCGCGAAACCCTAATCGTTTTTCTAAAATAAAAGCCTACGATACTCCTCATGACACCAGCTTTCTGCCAGTAAAAGTCCCCCCAAAATCGGCCCGACCGTTCGATTTGCCAGAACAAATAGACAAAAAAATTTAAAAAAAAATGTTCTAAATACCGTATATACTTTAATAATTATGAATTCACTAAAAAACTGTTACTTTGAAATTACAAACAGACGCTTCAATTTTATTAATTCGTATAGATGTTGATAACAATCGCCGCTGCAGACTAGAACATCTTCTCACTGTAAAGAGTTCCGTTACAAAAAATGCTCACTAATTGATATATCTTGTTCCAGAACGACACCTCCTCGGCACTGAGCCCAGAGCTGCCCACTCCTCAGGAGTCGAAAGTGGAACAGACGCTCCCCCCTTCCACGTTTGAGGAGTTACCCACTGACACGGAGACCAGCATACAAGACATCAGGTACAAACACTAGGCTTAATTTAACCCAGGATATGATCAGTCTATCCGTGTGCTAAATTTCAACCAGATCCGTTCAGCCGATAAGGCATGCAAAGTTAACAGGAAGGATAACTCACGCATTCAAAATGTTGAGTCAAGTTAATGAAGGTATAGCTTCTGTTGTCGAAGACAGCGGTAGTCGCAACAGTTAAGCACGGACTCCACCGCAGCGGAGACGTGCAGAGATGCTTAGGAGCTAGCGTGGACCCACCGACGCTGTGCGAGAGGCGGACTGGCTAGAGCGGAGCGCCGCACTTGTCTGCTCGCGGCTCCGCTGCGGAGGCGCCCAAACGGATATGAGACATGTCCTCTCCCCTCTGCTGAACCGTTTCCACCAAAGCCAGAAGTTGTATTGGTTTGGTTTACAACACATCTCCTCTCCTCTCCTCATCGTCTGGTCTCCGCTGCTGTGGGGTCCGGGCCTCAAACGACGCTTTGTCAAATTGCAAGCATCTTTGGCCGGTTGACATGAAAATGACGGCCGTACATCTCCCTGCCCTTATCCCATCCTACTCGGGGTCGGCGCAACACGTGTTCTTCTTCCATTCCCCCCTGTCAGACGTCACGGCATCATTTACTCCTTCTCTTTCATAATTATCATTCGTCACACAATCCATCCATCGTTTCCTTGGTCTTCCTCTCCCTCTCCAACCATCAACATATTAATTTGATTTCATGGTGTCCGTTTACCCAACACCACTCGTCGGGCCGCCGTCTATTAGTTCAAGGCTCTCATCGTTAGCAGCACTCTCTAAACTATCGACTCTAGCGTTTTGTATTTCAAGTTGATTTTTCTATAATGTACTATTACAAAATGGTCTTAAATGTAGGGATGGAATTTGAACTTTATCTAGACATCCTTATGGTAGTAATTCCCCTGTCAGCAGGGCGGAGGGTCCGCGCGTGGAGGTGACGACGCCGTCGGTGGCGGAGCAGTGCGACACCAGCCTCAACCTGTCCTCGAGAGACTCCGAAGTGTGTCTCAGTACTGCGCGGTAAGTTTATTATTGACAACACAATGAATGTTTGTTTGAAGAGAATTCCCGGCTTTTAATTTCTTTGAATGTAAAAAATATAATAAAAAAATCCTAAAACTTGATTTTATTCTGCGATTTTTTTTTACAACGCTATCCATATAGGATACTTAAAATAGGAAATCGTATACGTTACTTTGACTATAATAATTATTTAAGTTCCTACTTACGCAACTCAGGCAGTTGATTTCATAAAAAATATTTTTATTTCATCCTAGACTGTTTAAATCTCATTTCTTTGCAAATTCCGTTCCCCTCGCATTCCGGGCACTGAGCTAAAATTCCGGACAGGTCCAGAAAATTCCGAACGTATAGCCGCCCTAGTAGTAGTAGTAACACTTAGCATAATTTCATTCCAAACTGTACTCTATGTGGTAACGTCAAGCTTCCTTTCCCCGCGTATCATCCGTCTCTATATTGTAAATAAACCCTTATCTCCGTAACACTAAGGTTGTGATTCCTCCGTCAGATGCTGCGAGGGCGCGGGGGGCAGCTGTGAGCGCGAGAGAGGCTCTCCCGACGAGCCGCGACTTTACACCACCTGCACCGGTAACTATGACGATACTATGTCGATCAGTTCATCATCTGCCTGCCTTTTCCCAGCTATGTTAGGGTCGGCTCCCTGTCTAACCGGATGCAGCTGAATACCAGCTTTAACATAGAGCGACTGCCTATCTGACCTCCACAACCCAGTCAGTACTGGGTTATACGATACCCCTTGGTAACACTGGTTGTCAGACATTCGGCAAATGACAGCCGGGAGCAACGGCTTAACGTGCTTTCCGAAGCACGGAGGAACCTCGGTATGTAATGAGTGATAACCCATCCACAGACTAACCTAGGCAAGCACGGCTTAACTTGAATGATCAGAGTGGCTGTTATTATTTAGCCACGAGCTCCTCTCACTCTTTATGCCGTTAAGTTGACTGAGAGAGAATGCCTTGTGTCATTAAGTCCGCCTACTTAGGACTGCAGACTGTACATGAAGTATAAGTAAATAAGTGATGCCTGGTGGTGCGCGTGGTGGCATCGCGTTGTCCTGTTTAGTACCGACGGGAGACTTCTGTTGGCGCTTAAAAGGCATTGTCAGAACTAGGCAGGAGTGCGATGTTGCTAAATCTTGAAATTGTATTGAAAAACAATATGGTGCACCCGCCTGAAGAACTGCCCAGCCTAGGGCTGCCCGGCCACTGAAGCGGGCGGCGCTGCGGGCCGGAGAAACGGACAAATATTAACCAATAGGATTGCATAAAATGTTCGCTCCATTCCCCTATTGGTTAATATTTGTCAGTTTCTCCGGTCCGCAGGCTCCGAGCCTCGCTCAACGGGCAGGCAGCCCTAAGCTGGGTGGACCCCACGCGGAACACGCTGGGACGGCCCGGTGCTCCCTGCTGAGCGAGCAGTCAGTAAGTGCGTGCGGTGTCGGGCAGGGCGCGGCTCGTCGCGACAGGCCAAGCTGGCGGCGCGCGTGAAGCTGCGCAAGACGGACGACTCCGACTCCACCAACCACCACAACGACGACGTACGTACTCGCCACATCTACTCATATCACTGTTACTACTACAAATACTTAATCATTTAATAAAAGTAAATACTACATCATCATCACCATTCTCCTACCATAATCCCAATTTACTTATGGTCGGCGCAGCATGTCTTCTTCTTCCACACTTCTCTATGACTCGTCATCTCAGCAGTCACCTCCGCTCTAGCCACATCAGCTTTCCCTCACTGCATCCATCGTTTCTCAACATGATAATAAGTAAGGGGTCTACTGAGCATAAACAGACAGCTCAGGAAGTTACACCCTTGCCCAACCTCTCGAGGATTAAAGGCGTGATGATGTTATAATTTCAAATTTAATATCAATGGTTGTAATTTGGAAACGAATAAGTTGAATAATGTTATAGTTGTAAAGAACTAAACAACACACTTAAGAGCGACATATTTCTCGTATTCTTCTCAGCAAACCCTTTCATTTGATACTCATATCATGGGAATGCATAAGACTAGCCCGTTATGTTTCGGAGTCCGCCATATTGGATTTAGAATGACGTCACTTAGCTAACCATGCATTGCCATCCAAATTAAACATGTATGCAAAATTTCAGCTCAATCGGAAATCGGGAAGTGTGTCAATTTAACTTTTAACATATTTTTACATGGTTAGTTACAGGTGAATCTAATCAAAGCGTGTTAAAATCACGCCAAACGTACGTTTTTTATATCAGCCGATGATGTTCCACTGGTCTGGTGTACAAAGGCTTTCTCCATCTCTTCACTTTATGCAGCTGTGACTTTGTGAGAGACGGGACCGTCTCTCACAAAGTCCAACTCTTACCGCTATGTTCGCTTGGGCACTGTCCCTTACGGTATTTTTAATCTCCACCATCGATATACTCATCACCGCACACTTTCATCTGTTAATTTAATTCAATCTTCCTTTCTTTCGAGTTAGATTGTAGACTGGACATCGGAAGCATAAGGTCCGATGTGCAAAATCTCTGTATCGGTACATCCGACCTTCTGCTTCTGATGTCGCGTAATATCGTGTGAACTCCGATGTGATACATGTGCGCAGTGGTGGAGCGCTGAGCGTCTGTCGGTGGACGTGTGCGCGCACGCAGACCTGCGCGAGGCGCTGGTGGCCGCGCAGAGCGACGGTGAGGACACTTCACATTCACACCTTCTCAATAACATCATAAATGCCATAAAAAACAACGTAGAGCGTAAACAACTGGGTCTAGAAGTTGTACGCTAGATTTTTTTAAATTCCTCCCTTAAAGGGGTTGACAATTTGTTTGGAAGTATGTATTTTTGGCTCGCCTTCCAATACATGTTACTTAATAAAACATAACTGGCGAAATGTGAGTGTGCTGTCAGGTACACCTCTGTGATCTGTCTTACCCTTCGGGGATTACAGCCGTGATGTTATGTATTTTTGCTAGTAATTAATCTGATCGGGTTCATAAAGCAGTTGATTGGTTATAACCAGTGATCGGAATAGGTAGAGCTAATGTACCTAAAGTTCAAGGAACAGACACGAAAAGTGGGGACTTCCTTACGACAATTTTTTTTTTCCGAATATTTTTTTCTGAAACTCGGAAATGTCTCGGAATCAGTTAAGTAAACGTCATAAACAGAAATCCCGATCTAGATGCATTAAGAGGCATTTGTGACAATATAGAAAAAGGACTTGATCATGAAAATGAATCATTGGCGTACTATAAATATGTACCTATAACTTCAGTTGAAGTTGAAAGGTCCTTTTCTACCTATAAATGGATTTTAAGTGCAAAAAGAAATCGTTTGAAGATAGACAATATGGAAAAACTGCTCATAATTTATTTTAATTCTCCGGAAGAAGATTCAACATCAACGGAAATAATATTCTGACTGAGTCTTAAGATTGGTAACTATCGTAATTATTGAGATTTCTGTTCCGTTTAGTTCCAACAATTGTACAAAATGAATAAATGGTACGAAAACCTATAAATATTTTTTTTTACCTTGTTAGTTGTAACTATTAAAGCTAGTATGAAAATTAAATTAGCTTCCGCACTTAGTTACGGCGTTCAAACGAAGATAAGGAGATTACCTTTATTTAATAAAAATCGTGCCCTTTTTTTTAAACAGAAACAGTAAATGCATTCGGTAGTTGTTTTACTTTATTAATTTTAGTTGTAGTTAAGTAATGTTCCGACATACGGAACAAATATTCCGAAAAAAAAAATTAGCCGTAAGGAAGTCTCCACTTTTCGTTTCTGTTCCTTGAACTTTAGGCACATTAGCTCTACCTATTCCGATCACGGGTTATTACACTTATAATTCTGAACAAGTTTTAGTACCGGAGCTTGGAGTGACAGAGTGTGGTGTGTGTGCAGGCGGGTGCGAGTGGGCGGCGCGGTGCGCGCGGCTGCGCGCGGAGCGGCGCGTGCTGCAGTGCGCGCTCGCGCGGGCCGCTGACACTGCGCACAGGTACGCTACACGCCAGATTTGCTGCACACTCGGTAAGAGACAGCCCTCCGCAGACTGATGAGGAACGCAGCGGTGAGTTCGATGAACTCTAAACAGTTGATTTCACGCGTCGTTTACTAGAGTATTTCAACACGTTTTTTAATTTTATTTTAGCTGTATTATTCACATTAATTTACAGAAATGGAGTGCTGCATACTGAGGATGCAATTTACATTGAAATAAATGAATAGTAACTGGAAAAACGATAAAAAAAATCATTTTTTTTCGAAATGATTCAAAATAAGGAGCTGAATGCACCCTGTCAGTTTGCAGAGGGCTATTTCTTACACCCTTTACAACATTAGTTTTAGTATATGCGAAAGCCGAAACACGTGTCTATTATTTTTATGTAAAGAATCTATGTACAAAATTTCAAAACTGCATCATGAAAAATCACAAAGTTATAATCTTGTTATGTTACCTGGTTGTCCGTACAAAAACTTACTCACCACGCGGTGCCCCCGCGGCCCGCGTCAACCGCGCCTCCAGCGTCGTCGTGCGCTCATTGATAATAATTTGTAATCAAATGTTGATAACATTTTTATCACACTAGTCAACGTGATTTGTTGCACCTTATGCCCACCGGTTAGAGTTCAAAGTGAATAAAAAGTGTTAAACATCGCATTACTTAATTAACCACAGCAGGCTGTAGGTTCACCGGGACCCTAGTCCCTATATCTTTGTGTGACGGTAAGCATTGTGTTCCACGATACTCTGATGCCGAATTTCTCCTCGTACTGCCGCACTGCCGTCACCACCACACGTTATCACCAAAAACCGCTAGTGAACGTACCATATCATCTGTGTACTGAACGTTTGTGTATGAGAAAGACATGGGTTCACTCTTTACATACGATCAACCGAAACAACTGTAAGGCCCACGGTGGGCGTGCGCTCGCGATCGCGTGATGTAACGGGACGAGAGCGTGACGCGTGCGTGTCAACTTGTAGCATGCGGGCGATTGAAGGGGTTGTTTTGCCCCCGCCTCGCCCCGCTGTGCGCCCGCGCCGCGCGTTGTGCGCGTATGATTGCGGTTAGACATTTAGTATCGCTCGGTGTCCAACCCGTACCCTTTTTTAAATGTTTTTGGGACAAAATATAACAAGGTGTAAAAATTATTGGATTCGATTCAGTTACTTATTCTGAACAAACTATATTCAGGTTTCGCATATACTAAAAATAATGTTGTATACAAGGTGGAGCGGCACTACAAAAAGTACTACATCCCCATCTATGACAAAAATGAAGAACTAACATCCAATTCTTACATCGCGCAAGCAAAGTTATCCGCGACTTAAGACTATACATATAGAAAAACCCGACAACAAGTGTCGGGCAGCAGCCCACCACACACAACACCCGTCTGGTCGGAGCATCCTCACTTTTCTATAGGGGTTGAAGAACTTTACACCCTGTTCCTCATACCCCTAAGAAGGCGTAAATGATCCCTTCACGAAGCCGTCAAGCAAGCATTCTGTACATGAAACTAACTGTCTGTATGTTCCAGACTGTACTGCGCGTGCGCGGTGCAGGAGTCGAGCTCGGTGTCGCTGTGCTGCGCGCTGCGGGCGGCGGACCGTGCGCTGGAGACCTACGACGTGCTGCTGGCGCTGGCCGAGACCGCGCAGCAGCACAGCGAGGAGGTAGCACATCGACATCAACTCACTTATATAAATTAAGCTGAAAATCAGCATATTTAGAAACGTCAACAGAAAATACCCCAAAACGCCCGCCACTTCCAAGTGGGTCTAGTGGTCAAGCGCGACTGCTGGGCAAGAAGTTCTGGGCTCGATTCCCGGATCGGGCAAAGTGTTATTGGGTTTTTCCATCATGAATTTCTCAGGAAGTTGGGATCTGTGCCCGGTTGTCGGCAATAAGCTCGCGAGTTATGTTAAATTAAATTATACCTATCACATGGGACTTAAACATAACTGGCGAAATGTGGGTGTACTATTAGGTCCACCTCTGCGTAACCTTTAATAACATTTACAAAAAAAAAACATATTTGATGAAATACCTACAAACGACAGCCGCGACCAACAGCTTGACGAGCTGTCCCAGCCGCGGTAGAATTTAATAGAATTGTATGATCAGCTTGGCTAACCTTGACAAGCGTTATGTGATGTTGAAGACCTTGAGACTGTTATTATAACACGAGCCCTGCTCCTCATACCGACATCCTTAATAAAGGAACATGTGTATTTTGTTCCAGCGGATATCAACGGAGCAGGTAGCCAGCCAGCTGCTGGCGCGACTGGACGCCGAGCACACCTCCGCAGCCATCGGACAACCGCTGCTGTCGCCCGGACCCTGGCTGCAGCATCACAACCATACGTATGATACTTTATTTCTACTAATACGGTCTATCTGCATGCATGTAGACATACAGACAAGAATGGAACGTAAAATATGTAGAACGGTCTTGCAATTTCAAAAGGAATGTCTGAAAATGTCTATACTAGGTGTGACACCGACGTACAAACGATTAACACGTATTCAGTACATCAATCTGAACCACACACTCATAATTTTTCGAATGTATGGAACAGCAGATTTTTTATTTATTGATGTACTGATTACGAGGTAACCGCTTGTGCGTCGCCGTCCCTTCCACCGCGTATACAAGTAACGGAGCGTGCATCATATGTCTCCCGTTTCTTCTTTTATCTTTTCCATGTTAAAAATAAATCACGATACAAGATTAAGTTAAATTAGCTAGCGAAACTCTACAAAAGTGTTACGTAAAGTCTTATTTCTGGTGACTACATTAAATTCGGTTGTTAAACTAAAAATCGTCAAACATTTTTATTTTATCGTATTTAATTATTGATACCTATCACATTTGCGGGGTTTCACATGCTAATTTAATATTGACCCTGTAGGTCTGTGTCTGCTTCTTCTTCTTTTTCGGCCAAAATATGGCTAAGTTTTAGCAGTGGCTGAAGCCAAGAACCGAAATTGAATGAACTGTTACTAATGAGGAACAGGGCGTAAAGTTCCTCATCCCCCACATAAAAGGTAGTGTCCTCCGAGCAGACGGTTGTTATGTCTGGTGAGCTACTGCCCGACACTTGTTGTCGGGTTCTTCTATATGCTCTAACACTCACGGAAGACTTTATATCGTCATTCAGGATGTAGGTGTTAGTTGTTGATTTGCGTCACAGATATCGCTGGCGTAGTTTGTACTCGTATGAAGTGAAGAGTGTAGTATGTGATGCGGCAGGTCCCCGGTGGAGCGCTGGTCGCCGGCGAGCGAGGCGCGGCTGCGCGCGCACGCGGCGCGGCTCAAGGCCGACACGGTCGCGCTGCGCGACACGCAGCCCGCGCCCAAGCTCTTCTCCTACCACGGTACGCGGCCCACGGGACTATTGTATAGCTTAGCTGGTGTAACTGTATGAGGGTTGTGTTTGCAGGCATGAGGCACACAACGGTCACAAATTGAACCTAGTATTTTATGAACTTGGTGTGCACACATTTTTTTTATCAACTTTCTCTGTCCCACTGCTGGGCAAGGACCCATGGCTTTCCAATTTTGTTGACAATTAGCCTTCTCTGACCAATCCGTTAAGAATGAGTCCAGATCGTCACGCCAGCGTTTTTTGGGCCTGCCTCGGTTGCGACGGCCTCTGTGACTATCTTCGCCCATTTTTCCGGCTTCATCCTAGAAACATTTTTTTGCTAGCCTACATCGTGTCCCACTGCTGGGCAAAGGCCTCCCCTTTCTCTTCCCATACCTCTCTGTCCTGTGCGATCTCTGGCCATGTTAGCCCCGCAAACATGATCAGATCGTCACGCCACCTTCGCCGCGGCCGACCTCGACGGCGCTGTCCTTCCTCGGGCGTCCAGTGTGTGCCGATCCTTGCCCATGTCTCCGGGTGCATCCGTGCTACGTGGCCTGCTCACTCCTACTTCAGCCTGGCTGTTTTTTCTTCAGCATCAGCTACTTGAGTTATGTAGTGCAGAGTGGTGTTACTAACATTTAGGTAAGTTGAATGTATTTCGTTCCTGTCTCCGCAGACATAGACGAGGCGGAGCTGGGCGGCGGCAGCGCGGCGGAGATGGAGGCGGCCGTGGCCGTGCACGACGCGCTCGCGCACGCCACGCTCAACAACAACAACAACAACAACGAACACAAGGTAACAACACTCAGCCTCACTGCCGGATGTTGAGTTCGACCCCTGCTCGGGCTTAGTAGTATTAAGTTGTTCCTGTAGTCTAGATGCTGAACTTAACCAAAAGCGGAATAAGGTTCAAAATACAATTGGCTCAAAAGTTAGAAAGAACGTTAGAATTACTTTTATAAAGCGACGTCTTCAGAAGCTAGTATCGCTATGTGGTCACTCAAGTTATTGTTTTTCACATTTAAAAGTGCGTTTAAAAACTGCCTCGTTGGTCTAGTGGTCGCAAGCGCGAGTGCTGAGCAAGAGGTTCTGGGTTCGATTCCCGGGTCGGGCAAAATGTTATTGGTTGGGTTTTTCCACTAATAATTTCTCAGTAGCAGCCACGAACTCTCAATGGGCCCGGATGATGGCAATAAGCTCGCCCCGATTACATGGGACTTAAACATAACATAACTGGTAATATGTGGGTGTACTATTAGGTACACTCTGTTTAACTCTTCGGAGTATTACGGAATATTTTGTGACATCTCCAAAGCATTCGATTGCGTTAATCACGATACATTACCTTTGAAACTAGAGCATTACGGACTAGGTAAACTTGCACTTGATTTGGTAAAATCTTATTTGAGTGACAGGCAACAGCAAGTTCAAATAAATAGCGTTAATTCACAGGGTTTAAAGTAAAAATGGGGGTTCCGCAAGGCTCAACATTGGGTCCTTTCCTCTTTCTAGTATATATTAATGATTTACCTTATTTATTGAAAAACCAACTTAAGAAAATGGTATTATTTGCTGATGACACTTCCCAAATTTTTAAGATAAGTAGACGGGCCCAAAATCTAGATGACGTGAATGATGCCCTACTTCAGGTCCATAATTGCTTCACAGCAAACAATTTAGTATTAAATGAAAAAAAAAAGACTAAATGCATAAGATTTGCTTTACCGAATGTTAAAGTAATGATTGTTAGATAGTATTGAATAAAGAGAAATTAGATTCGAGGCTACCATGGGGTTCTCATTTCACATCCCTTGCGGGGCGACTGAGTTCGGCAGCATGCTGTTAGAAAAATCCGTCAATTCATTTATGTAGATACCGCGAGACTGGTCTATTTTAGTTACTTCCATAGTATAATGTCTTACGGCATTTTGTAATGGGGACGGGCTGCAGACTGGTCATCTCTAAGTTGCCACGGTTTATTTGAACTAACTATTTTGTTTTTGAATTGTCTTTTTTTGTTTGTACTATGGACACTTTTAACCTGCACGTCTTGTTACAACTCAATAAGAATGATGTATCCAAGATTTTTGTAACAACATTATGATTTAAAAGAGTGTCCATGGAGTTTCGTGCCCATTCTTCTCCATAGAGACTACGCTTTGGAATGGGCAACTGCAGTATTTTCACAGTTATTATGTTTGGTGACTGAGACTGTAGCTTCATTTTTATTGCTGTCTTTGTTTCGACAGTTCAAAAGTGCCTGTAATTGGCCTACTTGAAATAAATGCTTTGATTTTGAAGCGTGATGTTATGTTATGTTTGACTCTGAACTCTCCTGTTGTTGCAGAGCGGCTCGTCCCGCCGGCGCGCGCGCACGCGGCCGCGCCACTGGCTGGACACGCAGGCCTCCGAGACCGACCTCTGAACATATCCACTAACAACCACTCTTATGTCAATGTCTCTCATGTCAAATTCACGTCGTTTTGGTCAATGGAATAAGCTACCTATACATCTGCATGAACGCCGAACTCCACACATCGCGAACAAGCCATATTAGAGTATTCTAGTGTTAGTTAATGTATGATTAACTTACTGTAGGACTGTGAGTCGAGCTCCTGCACTAACATCCAGTTGCTGTAACGAAACTGATGGAACGCACGTCGAGTGCTGCGATTGGTTGAGGGAATGATCACCAGGCAATCGCATGTAAAGGGTCTTGGTCAAAACACAATTTAAATATATACCTGAAATAAATTCCTAATAAGTACTTCCTTCAATTCATACTATTGTGACAAGTATCAAAATCGCCGGAGAACAAGTACCTATCTTGTTGTTTTAGTATGAAGTGAAGTCGTCATTATTCGAGATATATTCCAGTTCTGTTTTGCTTACGCCCAAAATTCATAGAACATGCCCGTGATCCTTTGATGCGTCAAATATTTCCGTAGCTGAGACCGCGCATGACCTACTGTCGTCATCACGGAACAACACACGTTTGATAAAAACCTCAAATTAGCTGAATGCGGTACCTGATATGCTCCGGTGAGAGAGTACATTATCTCAATCTGGCTACCGTGCCCACCGGTGGGACACAGCCCACCCTCCTCGGTACAACTAATGGATGTAAACAGACCCTTAACGAAGCACTTGTCCTCTCCGTCATTGCGATCACTTTGTGTGATGTTCTAGCCCGTACCTGGGCACCTTCTAGTTACAGAGGTAATGGAGGTCAAAAGTCCAACTATTTTTAATGTTATAACTTCACTTTAAATACCACCACGACCCCTGTACTACTCAGTGCATCCATCAGCGCAATGTTTTGAGTGCGTTACACTGAGTCCTGCCATAAAACGTGATTTTTCACCAGAATGAAAAAGTCATTTCCCAGCAATGATTTTTACGTAACTTAGTTTGATGTACAGAATGCTCGGTTGACGGCTGCGTGCAGGGTCCGCTTACACCTTGTTGTAGATAGATATGAGTTTGACAGTCTGTTCGGTAACTGTTCTATGATGCTGATGACGTTTTAGAATGTGGGTGTAATGTTGTAATGAGATCATCATCTATCTTCGTCAGTTAATCTCGAATATTATGTTATAACATTAATTATTTTAACAAGAAATTGCTATTTCAAGCAACGAACAAAAAACATACATTTTGCCTTAAAACTTTGCGTTTTTTAACCGACTTCAAAAAAAGGAGGAGGTTCTCAATTCGGTTGTATGTTTTTTTTTTTTTTTTTGTGTTTGTTACCTCATATCTCCGTCATTTATGAACCGATTCGAAAAATTCTTCTTTTATCTGAATGGATCTACTTCCCGATTGGTCCCATAGAAATTTCATCAAAATCGGTTCAGCAGTTTGGTTTTGAAATCAAAATAGCTGGAAAAAATGTCATCCAAGTAAAAGAAATTGCGAAATTGATACTTCACAAGGATTTGTGTGTGATACGATGACTAAAAAGGGTAAAATAAAAACTTTTTTGCAAAAAAAACCGACTTCCAAAAAAACACAAAAAAAAGTGTAAAATAACTTTACTTTCGGAAGTCGGTGGCAAAAAAGTCAATGAAACAAACAATAGTCACCGACTTCCGAAAGTAAAGTTATTTTACACTTTTTTAGTGTTTTTTTGGAAGTCGGTTTTTTTTTTGTAATACGCCTCTAACGAACTATTCATATAAATATATGTGGTACGCATATACTTTTATTTAAAATAATAATACAAATAAAAGAAGAAAAGCATTAAAGAGCGTCAAAAAATTCGTCCACATCGCTGTCAACAGGAATAGTGCCCAGAAGGCTGGTAGCATTGCCACGTTGAATGGCAATACTGATTCTTTGACCCAAAAATAGGCCAGCCCTCTGGTCACGAGAAGAGTCGACCAAATGCTTGGCGATATCCCGAAAGACTAGGCGCGCACTCGGAGCCCATGGTACTAGTGTTTCAACCCTCAAATGGCTCAAACACATAGCTACCAATGAGGTTATTGTATTTGCGCCGTTTGAGGTTTTTAGCACCTGCAGCAGCCGCCCCAGCACAGCCCGCCGTGCTAGGAAGATGGGATGGCGCAAGGGTGTCGACACATGTTGCATCCCACACCAAGGGCCGACCCAACTTCCAAGGCATTATGGTCATACCGTCTGGTTTCTTCCCATCGTCGCGTGCTAAGCCGTTGGGTTCAAGAGCACGACGGATGATGTCATCAATGCTGGCGTGCCTTGCTATCCGACCTGCACTCCTACTGCACGAAAGGCCATGGTGTCCGAGGCAGCCGACTGCTTCGCCACATTGACAGCGGTGTGGGGCCACGCAAGGAGAGCCCAATCGCAGGCAAGTAGCGATTCTAAAGGAGCTGTCACCCAGCATAGTGCCTGTGTTGGTGATGGTAGTGCCTGAAGCAAAGGCAAATTGTATGTTTTTCGTTCGTTACATTAATTTGGTTGTTCAATAAAGATAGATATTTTAGATAAATCTCTTGGGAATCTGAATTTTGTTTGTAAAAGCAATGATTTTGTCGGAAATTACTTAAATGATTTAAAGGCATTTTCTCAAGTATTTAATTTGAATATTGTTGAATCATTTCCTATAATTCCTAGTGTCATATGAATTGATAATGTTATGTTAAAAAAGGTTGTTTTGTAATGTTTAAATTGTATGTTTTTTTTTTTAACTTATGAGAGGCTATTGATGTCTATTAAAACTAACTTTTATTTCGTATATAACGGACCTCACTGTACATAGCTCCCATCATAGCCTTGTATCAACTATGTCGCAGCTTCCGGTGTAACCGGATGCGGCTGAATATCATGTCTTAATAATATAAAATGATGAATTATCTGTCATTTGTCAAATACATAAATATTGAATGTTACCTGTATGTTGTCCCTCAAATCAAGGCATATTTGCGCAGAACTAACTATGATAATGTATCATGTTGTGGTACAAAATAATAAGCTATGAAAATTCAATAATTTCACAACAAAAAACCAAGGGCTTGTTTACTTATTTCTTGCTCAAAAAGAACTTTACGTGATTAAGATAAAGTTTAATATTCAATAGGTTTAACGTTTTGAATCTGTGCGAATATGCCCTGACCCTAAGATGACCAGTGACAGCGGAAGGCACACGACTGAGACAATTCGCATTCGTCTTAGGCCGATATCTATAAACATTAGGTACTTATCACTTTTCTAGGGGTTACTCCTGTCTCTGTCACACAACTGTCAAATTATTTATTAAACTTTAAGCACAAGTTAAAAACTGTACAACGGCGGATATTACGCGACAAAAATCGCGGAAATTATCTGTGCTAGAAAGAGATAGAAACATGTATAAGTCAAAACATGTGCTAAGTTACGTTTATAGATATCACCTTTATATGAGGTCTATCTATTCATACCTACACGAAATCTCTTAAGGGGTCACTGTACTCATCGTTATGAACAACTTTTACCATGGGACCAAACCTAAAATTGGCAAAAAAAAAATCTGCTGTTCCAAACATTATGACGAGTTATGCGAACATAATAAATTGTAGGGAACTGCAGATTTTTTTACATTCAGGGTTGGTCCCATGGGAAAAAGTTCATAATGAGTACAGTGACCCCTTAAGAGATTTAATGTATGAACAGATAGACCTAATAGTTCTTGAAATGTAACTTGATTAAAATAACAGACAAGTAAGAGGCCATAACAGAGCGCGCGGAGACGACGTGACGTGAATACGTCGATATTAAAATTAAAAATACTCGTTCTACATATAATATTTTCATAATTTTAAGTATTTATTCATATCGGATGTACGGATGATACTGATTGTGCTTGTTGCAAACAATTTAACTAAAATACTATAGCATAATTGTATTTTCGATTCAAAAATCGTCGTAATACACCGCGCGCTCGCTAGCGCCACTGTTGTCTAATAAACACTATTGTTACGTAAGTTAAGCCTCCGCTAAGTCGCAGGTCATCGCCTAATACTCCAATAGAAGAAATAGTACAAAAGTAAATCGTCTAAATGTCTAACATCTACTTAGCGTAGTCGTCTGAGACGATTGTTGTATAAATGTGTTGGCGCTTCGAACTAACTCTGTAACATAGTTCTAACCTCACTCTTGGCCTCTGCAGCGGGATCGGGCTAGACGCATCACGCATATGAGTATATCAAATACATAACCTCCCGCCCTTTCCCCATGGGGGTAGGCAGCAAGCACGTGCGTGTCACCTGCTACGATCCTTACATGCTTCTTTCGCCTCGTCCGCGTGCGATATCTAATAGATCCATACATAACCTTCTCATGCTTTAATAGCTGAGCTAATTTGGATGCAATTATGGTACAAAGACCTGGGTTTGGATCAAGTATACTTTTTATAGCAGTAAGTACGTTCCCTCGGGATGATTTCTGACCACGACGCGGGCGAAGCTAAGCTGCGGCCTGCAACTAGTGTTATAACAAATCCGTGTTTACATCCGTACGAGATAAATCAATTATATAAAAATCGCTTAGCCTAGCTGTGGCGCCAGAGGGTATGATACAACCGTTGTAAATTCTATCTCCACTTCACTGTCACTTGTGAATGTCCCCCGGTTCTGCTGTAAAGCCTATGTTCCATTGCCGCGCGTCACAAACCATTGACACGTCAACTACTCGTGACAGAGCCGTTCTGTTGCTGATGTAACAAGTCGTGATGGGGAGACTGTGACGTGCTGTGCTACGCTTGAAGCTAGTTCAAAGCATTTATTTCAACTAGACCATTACAGGCATTTTTGAATTATTTATAAGAAAAGGATGAAGCTTCAGTCCCGGTCACAAGGCATAATAACTGTGAAAGTACTGTAGTTGCACATTCCAAAGCGTAGATCTCTGTGGAGGGGGGAAGGGAAGGAACTCCACGGACACTCTGGGTCACGGGAAGGTTTCTGTCCGAGGTGAAATCAGTGAGAAGCCTGTAGTTATTATAAATGTGCTATAGGCAATATTTTGTAAAATCAAACTATAAAAAAAACTGCGCATTATTTTCCAGTATGTATTTTGATACATTTAAGATTAAAATTATAAATGCATTCCCTAATCCTTTAAATAGCTGCAATTAAAAATAAATGTATCAGCCGGACGTCTTGACATACCACTCATATTATCACTATTTTCCTACAAGATCTAAGATAAATTCCCAAAATCGCCAAAAGTCGTGTAATGCAAACATACGGCCACGTCACCGTCTCCCCGTAACCACAACTATGTATAATGTAAGATAGTAGGCTTGAGGAGCGCCCCCCCCCCCACCCGCGCGCGCCAGCTGTAGGCGCACAGTCGCCGCGGACCGCGCGACAGCATTTAATGTTATATTGTATGTATATCACAGATCGCAGATGCACTATTGTACAAACAAGTGATTATATCTATCTCGATGGCTTCGATCAATGCAGATGTATAAGTTGATAATGCTTGCAAAAAAATATGTCACTTTGATTAGTTTTACTGTAAAACTTTTGAAAGCCATAACATGATCTGAAAGCTGTGTCTAGTGCGAAAAATAATGTTAAAAAGTATTTTCACTATGGAAATACGATAAAGTGGCTTCTTATTAGATGCTTGAGCAATCATGAGAATCAAAGATGGATAAAAACACATTTGGATCTCAAACATAGGACTGTAATATAGAAAACTTTATATATTGTTGCATGGATTAAAAGACTATATTAATATTAGATTCCGTCTAACTCTGTTAGATATCAAATGTTTCGTTAATAATTATATAAATGAGATGTGTTGTATGGAAATGTATGGGAGTGTGTAAATGTATGCATGTACAGAGAAGTGCGGGGGGCGGGGGGCGGGATGGTGCTAGAATACACTACGATAAGTTATTATTAACTATTAAAATAAATATAACTACGGTATTATTGCAGTGTTTTATTTAGATAATATCCTATCTTTGTCAGTTGTGAAGTAGCCAGAAAGCTGATAGACTTGTATTCCTGCGCGCCATGGAGAATACTGATACCCTGCTGCATCCGGGCAGATTGGAAGCCGACCGCGACATGGTTGGGAAAAGATTGTTCTTATTATTTTCATTCGACTTAACGCTTAAGAGTTGTCAAATCAGTTTTTTCAACTCAAAATACTGAAACACCTACAAATTCTATGAACATGAAAAATTAAGGAGAATTTATGTTTATTGTGACCTGGCTGCACCGTTGGCCTAGTGGGCGCAATCCCGAGCGCTGAGCTGAGGTGAGTATAAGGTAAGGTGAAGTTGGGTTCGATTCCCGGGTCGCAAATTGTTACTGGGTTTTTCCATCAATTCCTGATAAAGTTAAATTATCTCCTACACTGCTTGCGGACACAGATCTCAAATAAGAAAATCATCGAATCAATCTTTTTCGTAATATTATATTTGGATATCAAAAACCTTCGTCTGTAGAGTTCTCCTAATTAATTTATATTGACCTTTTATTATAAGAACCCCTCGTTTTTATGACCTATTTTCAAATTTCATGCGAACTAGAATTGTTTTTATTTCGGCTAAGATTTTGGCTATAAGAGTACCTAGAGGAAGACCGAAGAAACGATGCACGATGGATGGACTGTGTGAAGGATGATATGGCTAGAAAGGAGGTGACTGATGAGATGACGAGTAATAGAGAAGTATGGAAGAAGTCATGCTGCGTCGAGCACTAAGGGTTCACATATTCCGGTCGGCGTGAACGGGCGGTTAAATCAAATAGGTATACAGTGGCCTCCAAATGTTAGTTGAGATTTTTCACTTCAGATAGATCCTTGTATTATCATTTAAACCAGTGATTCCCAAAGTTGTCGATATCGGTTTCCTAGGGGTCGACATAAACGAAAACTGATTTTGGGGGTCGACGAGGTCTAAAAATCGACCCCTATTAAATTAACACAAGTTCTTATTTAAGACTTTCAAGATAGGTAGGTAGGTACTGTATTGTTTATGTTGTGTTACGTGTACTAAGAATAATTAATATTTTTGTAGGAAATAGCATTGTTGTAGTAAAGTAAAGCCTCAAGTTCGTACAAGATGAAAACTCGGCAAGTCAGTGTGGACAAGTTTGTGCAAGATAATGAGTTGGAGCGTACGTCTTTCAGGCGCGTGTTGTCTTGCTCTCTATTTGACGCTTACGCGATTAAACACGAACGAATTCATGATCAAGTTGCAAGTCCAAACATGTTCCTGATATTTTACTATTTAACGAGCTTGCACTTAGGTTGAAAGTTCATTTGCGTTTTGAAATTCGTTGGAGTTTGAAAGATAATAACTCATATAAGTACTCATTTATTTCAAGAGATTACAAAGTTATTACATAGCTAAATTAAGTGAAGTAAAGTGACTGAAAAAGAATTTACAAAATGCTGAGCTCCCTACGCGAGTTAATAGCGTAACCATACAATATCTGCAGTTTATGAAAAATTAACAGGATAAGTACCAAACAGTTTTTATCCGGCACAGCGCATCAGCATTGCCATACAGTGGGGCAATGCAGCCAGCGTCTTGGCTGTCTGCATTGCCCCACTGTGTGATAGTGATCCGTTGAGCTATATTCTGTAGATTGTTTGCAACAGTTTGCAGTTGCCTCAGTTATTTCAATTGTAAAAATTTACCAGTAAATTTAACAGTTTATTATTGTTTTTTATTTAGGTAGTTTCTTATTTTTTTATTTTCAGGATTACTGAGAGTTTTATTATGGAGGACATGAAAAAAAATGAAGACAATATAGTTTGGACTACTTGAAGTTCGGATTTATTGCATCTCCATCAAATCAACACTTGCCGATGTGTCTCATATGTGAAAAAGTATTCAGTAACGATGCCATGAAGCCTTCAAAAATGGATGATCACTTATCAAGAGTACATGCTGACAAAAAAAGTAAGCCCTTGTCATTTTTTCAAGCACTTAAAGAAAAACTAGACAAAAGGCCATTCATAAGATCGATGTTTGCGTCATCATCTATTAAAGACGATGATGGTGTCGAGCGTCGAGCGTGTCGTATATCTTTACTAATAGCGAAGTAGGGGAAACCCCACACAATTGGAGAGCAGCTTATCTTACCAGCCATTGCGGAGGTCCTTAACAATGTATTGCACAAACCCGCACATGATATTTTAAAGAGAATACCTTTGACTAATAACACCGTTCAGAGACGCATAGACGAGATGGGACGCGATGTGGAAAACATTTTATGCAAGTTCTTACAGACCAACAGATTCTCTCTCCAGTTGGACGAGTCTACATTACCCGGCAATGAAGCTCTGTTGTTAGGATTTGTTCGATATATCAAAGATGAAAATATGTGCCAAGAACTGCTTTTTGCTACATACTTATTTAGAGACTGATACAGAGGAGAATCGATTTTTCAGGCCGTGGAACATTTTTTTATTGACAAAGCTATTCCATGGAAGAACATTGTTTCTGTTGCGACTGATGGCGCACCGTCTATGGTTGCTCGTCATCATGGTTTTATAGCTCACTTAAAGCGACAACTGCCTGATGTACTGGTCATTCACTGCGTGATTCACAGGCAGCATTTAGTAGCAAAAAAGCTGAGTCCTAGATTGCATAAGTCTTTACAATATGTAATAATTGCTATCAACAAGCAATTCTTTGAACTCTCGGTTATTTGCTCAGGTATGTGAGGAAAACGACGAAGTCTTTACTCGATTACTTCTGCACACTGAAGTTCGCTGGCTATCAAGAGGCTTTTGCTTAGAAAGATTTTAAGCCATTTTTGAATCTGTGTTGCAGTTTTACAAGAAAAAGATCCGAATTTGAAAGAAAATCTGAACAATTGTAAAACAGATATTTATTACTTGACTGATATCTTTGGAATGTTCAACAAAGTTAATTTGCAGCTGCAGGGTGACGATCTTAACTTGATTAAAACAAAATCAATAATATCGGCCTTCGTGGGTAAACTAATCCTTTATAAACAAAATTTAGGCAGAAAAGAATATTCGCAGTTTCTGCATTTGTCAAAATTGCCAGAAATGCTTCAAGATGATGACATTTTATTATAAATTATGTCACTCACTTGGACGCATTACACAAGGATTTTACGGAGAGGTTTGAGGATCTTTTAAATTTACAAATTCCTCAATGGATAATAAATCCGTACAGTACCACAGCCATAGAAGAAGCCAATGTGATAATGCAAGACGAGTTGATTACCATCAGCACAGACGAAGAGCTTAAGCAGAAGTTCAACCAAGGCTATCAGAAGTTCTGGTTGCAACGCAACATTGAAACAAAGTATCCTACATTGTGGAACATTGCTGAAAAATACCTTATCGCTTTTCCATCATCATACCTAGTTGAAAAAAGCTCCAGTGTGGTAACAAACATTTTGAAGAAACAAAGAAACCGTTTGAAAATCAACGAACGTGGAGATTTAAGGCTGCAACTCACCAATATTGAACCGGATGTAGCTAGATTGGTAGATAGTCACCAGGTTCATCCATCACACTGTGTTCGATCGTGAGCTTCCCCGCGTAGCTCGATAGATGGCGTTGTACAGTTTCCTGAATCGCGGTGTTAAGATTCTCCGCGGATATGATATAAGGTTTGATAAATAAATTTTTTTTGGTACTTGCTTTGAACAACTTGTTTTATTTAACAAAGTCCTCGGGCAGTTGTCGAGTGCCGAACACACTGAATGTTTTATTTTCTCTGCGAATTAATACTTTTTAAATATAATTTCCTACCTACTTAAGATTCTTTAAGTACATTTGTAATAATCATTATAAATTAAACTTGATACTTATTTACTGAATTGCATGTCTTTTTATTTTGTTAAATTTTCATGAGAAAACGAAGTCAACTTTACTCACTTAACCAAGTGCAAAGTTTTCCAATTGGTACCTTATTACCTAGGTATTTTGTATCAATAGGAAAAAACCAAGATAGGCCCCCTTATTCATAATAGTCTGTTAACTTAAAGCATTGCTAATTCTCACTCTGTCTTCTTCTATTAACCTAAGTCAGAATGAAAAATAACAACCTGTAGCAGCTGTTTGATCAGCTGTGATCTTAAAAGTAGGTAATTTGGCCATGGGGGTCTGAGGTAGTGTTGCCAGGTCCGATTTGTTGTAAATCAGTACATGAGGTCAAAAAATCGGGATTTAGGGTTGCAGATCGGGACCGGGATCGGCATATGAACCGGACATCGAGAAGACCGCCATCACCACTCCATTCGGTCTATTCGAATTCCCTCGAATGTGTCCAGGACTCAGAAACGCCGGACAGACATTCCAGCGGTTCATTAATGAAGTACTCACCGGGTTAGACTACGCATTCCCATTCATTGATGACGTCATCGTCGCTTCAGATAATGAAACATGCCACATCGAAGACCTACAAAAAGTGTTACGCAGATTAGACGACTATGGAATAACAATAAATCCATCGAAATGTGTCTTCAGCAAAGAAAGTGTCAAGTTCCTGGGCTACGAAGTGTCAAGTAACGGAATTAAGCCACCACAAGAAAAGGTCACTGCAATCACTGCCTACCCCCAACCAGAAACAATTCATGACTTACGTCGATTCATCGGAATGGTAAACTTTTATCGCGACAGCATTCCAAATGCCGCACACATACAAGCACCACTCAACGCGTACCTACATAATTCCAAGAAACGCGACAAAACCAAAATCGAGTGGAACACAGAAGCTATACAAGCATTCGAGTTGTGCAAAGCCGGCATACAAAACGCAGCTTTGCTCGCTCATCCATCCCCATCGCCGAACGACGCCATCTCCCTAATGTGTGACGCATCGAATACCTGCGCAGGAGCCGTACTACAACAACTTGTAAACAAGAAATGGATACCACTGGGCTATTTTTCAAAGAAGTTCTCCGACACGCAACAACGATACAGTACATTCGACAGAGAATTACTATCCATCTATATGGCGATCAAACACTTCAGGAAAATGTTCGAAGGAAGAGAACTCATTGTTTACACCGACCACAAGCCGCTGACCTACGCTATTCGCAAGCCGCCGTCAGATAACGACACACAAAGACGCACCCGGCAGTTGTTATTCATCAGCGAGTTCACTACGGACATTCGTCATGTGAGTGGAGTAAACAATGTTGTCGCCGACGCACTCTCACGCATCGAAACCGTCGACTTACCATCGCCAATTAACTACGATGACGTATCTCAAGCACAAGAAAGGGACAGCGATATACCCAATTTATTGCAACAAACAAATATTCAACTTAAGAAAATCGTCATGCCCGCTACAAACAAGCCAATATTCTGCGAAACGTCTACGTCACATGTTCGACCGTACCTACCAACTGACTTTCGTCGCATCGCATTCAACGCCGTGCACAATCCAAGTCATCCCGGGTTACGAACTACACGCAAGCTCATGCAACAACGCTATTTCTGGCCCGCAATGAACACTGACATTGGCAAATGGGCGAAAACGTGCATATCATGTCAACGCTCGAAAGTTCTACGTCACAACCACAGTGAAGTTGCAGCGTTCCCACCAAGCGAACGATTCCAACACGTACACATCGACATCGTTGGTCCGCTATCCACTTCATCGTCTGGACATCGCTACCTGTTGACTATGATCGATCGCAGCACACGATGGCCCGAAGCAGTACCTTTACGGGAAATCACTGCCGATATCGTCGCCAAAAAGCTATATGAAACGTGGATATCTCGTTACGGGTGCCCTACAAGAATAACGACTGACCAAGGACGACAGTTCGAAAGCTGTCTATTTCGAGACCTCGCACAACTACTGGGAGTCGAACGAACCCGTACCACTGCCTACCACCCGCAGAGCAACGGCATTGTCGAACGCTGGCACCGAACACTGAAGACTGCACTTATGACTCGCCTACAAAATAGCAACAAATGGATCGCCGAGCTACCGACAGTGCTAATGGGATTACGAGCCGCCGTGCGTACGGACACCGACACCAGCGCCGCGCAGCTCACCTACGGCCAAGCATTGCGACTGCCTGGTGATTTCATAGCACCATCACCAGCAGCGAAGTCAATGGATCACAACTTCGTCGACCAACTACATGACGTCATCACGAAGTTAACACCAACATACAAATCGCATTCCAACAAGCGATGTATGTTTGTGCACAATGATCTACAAACATGTAGCCACGTGTTGATACGCGACGACACCGTCCGCAAACCGCTACAACAGCCATACAAAGGTCCGTACAAGGTCATCGAGCGCAACGAGAAGTTCTTCACCATCCAACTACCGGGAAGATCCAGCACAATATCGATCGATAGACTCAAACCGGCATACACTATCGACACTGAAGAACACGACCACACGAGTAGTGAGACACCCCAGTCACCTGCAGCTACCAGCGAAGATCACACCAGCCTACTCCCGGCCAACACCAACGAGTACCGCACCAGATCAGGCCGATTAGTGAAGAGGTCTGTACGTTTTCACTAAGGGGGGAGTACTGTAGCTGCAAGTCAAGTCATACATCCGTCCGCTGCCGCCGCCAACCGTGTACTGGAGCCCCGCGCACAGAGAGGGGATATTTATACTCGGCGCAGCTTAGAGCGCGCTAGGACAGCGACCTACAACTGCGACCCGCGCGCCACCACACTTATTATTTAGGAACTACTTTGTAAATATATCATAAGCAATCCACTACTTGTGCCCATGTACTACACTATAAGACCTGTACATATTTCTGTTAAGCTAAGCTATCCTAGTCTTGATTATACCTCTTTTCGTAACCACATCTGGAGTATCATTCTACACTACCTAAGCGCTACACAGTAAACAAGAAAAAAAACAAGGGGTTTTAAGTCTATTTAATCTTACATAACCAGTAATCAGTCTTGCTAGACTAGCAGAAATTATAAAATAAAATCGTACTTTAAATGTAATTGACGCACTTCAGAAGAATAAAGTACCTAAGTATTAATGTATCTAAATTATTTGTTTTTATTAAAATTATATTTTTTATTGGACTTTGCCGCCTTTAGAATGGCCTTGTTTTTTATAACATAGTTATAAAATTCATTGCATGTCATATTAAAGTAGGTTTTAATTTGAATTTCTGCTTTCACATGCTCGAGTGTCAAACGGTTTCGCCTCTCAGACCAAATTAAGTTAGCCTGGGAAAATACCCTTTCTGTTGTTGCGTTTGATACTGGAATTGAAGCCATAAAAGAAAATAATTTTAACATTGACTAAATCTTGATTGTCTTTAAATATGTTGTGCCATTTTTGTAGCGGTGTTAAGTCTTTGTTTTGCACTGCTGCCTTCACTAATTCTTTGATTTTACAAACTTCTTCATAAAGTTGATCCATGTCGAAAAACGTATCAATTTTTAGATTTTCAATAATGTTAACCATTGACGTGTAAGTAAATGAATCATCCTGGAGAGAAAATGGTTTAAATAAGTCCAATCTGCTATTCTTGAGATCATATTTAGTTTCTATGTAATGAAGAACATATATTTGTAACACGCACAACAGTCTTTTTTTATTTTAGTCACTTTATCAGCAGGCAACTTTTTAATCAAGTTACTACACGTAAATCCCATAAATTCATCTTCAATTCTCTGCCTCAATTTTTCACTAACTTCAAGCATTATTTTGTGACCTTCAAAACACAGCAATGTTTCGTTTTCAAGACATATCACTGCATCCTATAAGACTTTCAGTGCATTTTGTTAAAATGTCAAACAAGGTTCTGTTTCGTCAGAATTAAAAAATTGCCACAGCGCACTGGGACGTCTTCTCCCAATGATATAAAATAATCTTTCAGGATATCAAAGATTTAGTTTTTTTTTTTTCATTTTTTGATTAATCGGGACATTTAGCGTCCCGATCAGGTACAAATCGGGACGCGTCCCCAGACCCCTGAAAATCGGGACGTCCCGCGTAAATCGCGACACCTGGCAACACTAGTCTGAGGTAACATAACACACACAAGTGCATAAGATTTGCCCTACCAAATGTCAAAACTAGTGATTGTGACATAGTATTGAATCAAGAGAAACTAGAATTCGTCGATGAAACTGTTTTCTTAGGGATCACGCTAGACTCAAGGCTACAATGGGGTCCTCATTTAACATCTCTTGCAGGACGGCTGAGTTCAGCAGCATATGCTGTTAGGAAAATCCGTCAATTTACTGATGTAGATACCGCGAGGCTAGTCTATTTTAGTTATTTTCATAGTATTATGTCTTACGGTATTTTACCATGGGGACGGGCTGCAGACATCGAGTCTATATTTATTCTGCAGAAAAGAGCCATCAGAGCCATATATAATCTATGTCGGCGCGATTCTCTAAGAGAACTGTTTAAGGAAATTAACATCATGACAGGACCTTGCCAATACATCTATGAAAACATCATGTACGTTAGGAAAAATCTGCATTTATTTAGTAAAAGAGGCGACAGACACCACTATAATACTAGAACCAGGGACCATCTAGTTCAGCCAGGTTTCAGGCTAGCTAAAGTAGACTCATCTTTCATGGGGTACTGTTTAAAATGTTACAATAAAATTCCTCCCGGCATTCTACAACTTAATGAGACGAAATTTAAATCTTGTATAAAACGCACACTATGTAGGCAAGCATACTATAATATACAGTAAGACGCTACCCTTCTGATCAAGGAAACCGGCTTTTGCCTGGGCCGAATAATAATGAAAATTAAACTCGTCTCTTTCAACTGTCGATCTATAAAACGATCGTGTAACCATGTCACAGACTTATGTAAAACACACGAAGTGATTGCCCTACAAGAACACTGGCTGCTACCTGATGACTTAGGTTACCTTAGCAATGTTCACCAAGATTTTTCCTATCATGGAGTGTCTGCAGTGGACACGACTGCAGGTGTGTTAAAAGGTAGACCCTACGGAGGCGTCGCAATACTCTGGAAAAAATCATTGTTTGTAAATATAACACCGATTGATACCGGATCGACTCGCGTGGCAGCTGTGTGCATACAGCTCGAAGGCGGCCGAAGTTTCATCGTAATGTCGGTGTATATGCCTACTGAGGACGCGGATAACCTGCCTCTGTACACGGAATGCCTAGGTGTTATCAGTGCAGTTATAGAAGTTAACGATGTTGAGAGTGTTTTAGTGCTCGGCGACTTCAATGCTGATGTCTCGCGTTCAAATAGTTTGTTTGGATGTAAGCTGTTGGAATTCTGCCATGATCAAAGCTGGGTTTGTGCTGATCTTGCTATGCTCGGCATGTCTTCCAAGTCTTATACATATTTAAGTGATGCCCATGGTTCCACAAGCTGGCTTGATCACTGTATTGCTACCTCGGCGGGGTTAAGTGTAATTGAAACTATTCATATTTTAAATGATGTTTACCTTTCAGATCATTTTCCATTAGTAATTAGTTGCAATATTGATGCTATTATGCCTAAAGTAAATAAATCACACAGTCAGAAAAATAATAAAGTAATTTGGGGTTCCAGAAATTACGATCAAAAATGTAATTATGCAAAATTATGCGATAAGTTTTTGAATTTTTGTAATTGGCCTACTTTTCCCTGCGAAAATGCTGCATGTCAAAATAGTGACCACTTTTACCACATTGATAAGTTGTACTCTCAGATCGTGAATAGTATAACCAAAGCTTCTAAGTACTCGTATCAGGGTAAAACCTATAACACTAAGAAAACAGTGATTGGTTGGAATTATCATGTAAGACTTTGTCACATGACAGCTAGACAGTATTTTCAACTGTGGAATATTTATGGACGCCCTACTCAGGGTAAGATATACGATGATATGGTTCATAGTAAAAAAGTCTTTAAAAATAAGATAAAATGGTGTCAGGTTAATGAAACAAAAATAAAAATGGATATTGTAGCTACGCACAGGTACAAGAAAGACTTCGGCAACTTTTGGAAAGAAACGAACAAATTAAACTATAAATCTAGTCTGCCTGCATCCATAAATGGGAATCAGAATCCTTACAATATTGCAAATATGTTTGTCAGTAAATTTAATCCGCCTACGCCACTCCTTGCGGCCACCAGCCAGCTAGAGCCCTCCAGATGTTTGAGTGAGACACGCTTGGCCCAAAGTGGCACGGAGACCGCGCAGCCCGCGCCCACCTCGCCGATAACCGCACCACCTGCGTCTCTGACGGCGTCGCCCAACGAGCTTAGCGAGTTACACTTCTCTGCGGAAGATGTATTTCAATGTGTTAAAGACATGAAGCGCAGTAAGTCTCCGGGTCACGATGGGCTTAGCGTCGAGCACGTGTTGTTTGGACCTGCACTGTTGTTTGATAAAATTGCAAACCTATTAAACCTTTGTATCAGCCATAGTTACTTACCAGAAGACTTCATGAAAACCATCGTTGTACCTATCGTAAAAAACAGAACTGGCGATGTGTCTAGCCTGTCAAACTACCGCCCGATATCTTTAGCAACAATATTTTCTAAAATATTTGAAAACCTAATAATGAAACATTTAAATGAAAAGCATATTCCTCTAAATAACGCACAGTTTGGATTTCGTCCGAGTTTGTCCACTGACATGGCAATATTTGCACTAAAAAATACTGTTTACGACTATTTAAGTAAAAATACATCCGTTTATGCTTGTTTCTTAGACCTTAGTCGGGCGTTCGATACATTAATTATAGCATACTTTGGAATAAGCTGAGAAAAACACGAGTACCATCTAAAATTGTAGATCTGTTAGAAATTTGGTACAACAACCAAAGAAACCAAGTCAGATGGGACAACACCTTATCGGAGACATATAGGCTGACTAGCGGGGTGAGACAGGGTGGCCTGACGTCCCCGGTTCTGTTCAATTTATATGTTAACGACCTGATCGAGGAGCTGAGCAGAACGAGGGTTGGATGCCATGTAGGAGGTGAATGCCTTAACAATCTTAGCTACGCCGATGACATGGTGCTGCTCAGCCCCTCTGCCGGAGGTCTAAGGAAACTTATCGCGATCTGTGAACGATATGCAGCTGCCCACTGTCTGACATATAATGTAAATAAATCTGAAGTCTTGATTTTTAAATATGGTAAAGGACCAGAACATATATTGCCTGTTAACTTGTGTGGATCTCCCCTTAAAATTGTCAATAGCTTTAAATACCTTGGCCATACTGTTACCGATGACTTAAATGATAATTTAGATCTAGAAAGGCAACGGCGAAGCATTGCTTGTAAAAGTAATATGCTC
The DNA here is from genome assembly GCA_964057025.1 of Standfussiana lucernea. Lineage (NCBI taxonomy): Eukaryota > Metazoa > Arthropoda > Insecta > Lepidoptera > Noctuidae > Standfussiana > Standfussiana lucernea. Next base: position 9,985,007 of record OZ059813.1, on the reverse strand, counting down.
GCCAGACGCTTTACACACTGCTCGGATCAGGCTAAAGTAACCCTCTTTAAGGCATATTGTCAGTCATTCTACACTGGCCAACTTTGGTACAGGTACACGAAGAGTACTTACAATACTCTTCGTGTGCAATACAATAATGCGTTCCGGGCCATGCTTAACCTGCCCTGGCGGTGTAGTGCGTCTGGCATGTTTGCCGAGAACAGGGTTGATGACTTTTATGCTGTAATGCGTAAGCTTAGAGCATCTTTTCACTTGCGACTAATTAAGTCTAAAAACGACATTGTGATCACCGTATTTCACACCATTTACATGTCCACCAAATATTTTGTTTTAACTTGATATATATGAACGTTTTATTTTTTGTAATTTCTAATTTTTTTTTTTGTTATTTCTCATTCCTTTTATTTTATTTAGATTTTTAACTTAATTTTTAACTTAATTTGTATTACTTTAGTTTACATGTACTTAAGTAAAAACTTGTGCATAATTTGCAATTTTATGGGTGCCAATGCCTGAAATAAACGATTTATTATTAGAGGAAAAGGTGGTAATGTGGTCCCTGCAGGTATATTGACCCCCCTCAATATTTATAGTTTAGAAACACGCCATCTAGATTTTTTTTGGTGCAATGCGGAGCTCGTGTGACGTTTTTGATTTTAACCCAATAAATCCGTGAGGGGGCGTTACATTTTCTTTTTCTGCGAACCAGTCGAAACACGCTAGTGGCAAACTTTTATTACCACTCTGCATTTTATTCAATTTTACTGGAAATAAGTGAGTTTTAGCTTTGGTGATTTGTACATTGTGTTTGATAAACGTTATTCTACAGGATTTTGAAGGTAATTATAAAAACACTTTTGATAGAATATTTTTGTTATGGTTTGTTTATAAATTTTTGCTTTCTTTCAATTTGGCCCCCTCACATTGTTGATATTATGGTCCCGGGGGCCATATAACATGTATGACAATTATATCACTTCCTTATTTTTTTTATTTTCCGTTTTCAGATGCCTCGGCAAAGTGTGTTATCTCCATCTTCAAAGAAAAGGAAAACATGGGATCCAGACCTAATGAAAAAGGCAATTGAAGCAGTGAGGACAAAGGTCATGGGCTATAAAAAGGCTGCAAAAATATTTTCTGTGCCAAGATCTACACTGCCAGAAGACATTCAGCCAATCCCCAGAGCCAAGACTAGGACTTCTAATCGTGGAAGAAAAGCTACCACAGCAAAAGTGATCACATCATCACCTTACAAAAACCAACTAATCGAATCTTTGAGTTTAGCCGAGACTCGGGGACGTAGACGCGGACGTGGACGTGGCCGCGGATGCGGCCTCGGACGTAGTCAAGATGGCGAGGGTAGCGATAGCAGTACTATAATAATATAATAATAATAATAATAAGCCCCCTAAAATCCAACCTTACGTCCGAGCTGAACACCTAGCTACGTGGGGGGCGGACACGCGTACTGTACAACTGTACAAAAAACTTACGCGGCTAACAAGGCAGGGTAACCCTTTATGGAGATGAGTAATAAAAGAATATATAATTTACGGTCGCTTCCCGGGGAGCGCCGGGGCGCATCTGGAGCCGATGCTGGATGCCACAGCATGCGAACCATCGGCGGTGAGGAGTTGAGCAAGCGGGCTCCTACCGTAAAAAATGTTACAGCTGGTCGTAGTGAGCTGAACAGGCGGGCTCATAACGTAGAAGCTACAGCCGATTCCACGGGCGATGATACCATTTCTTTATTTTCATCCGTCCCTTCGACTCGCCCCTCCTACATGACAAGAAGAAAAGCTAGCTTGTCCACCACCAGTACGCTTGATAGTGTTGTGCGAGATGTCAATCTTGACAATGACCTTGCACCCTCTACAAGCGCTCCTAGTAAGCGCAGGCGATGGACACCTGAAATGAATATGTTCATTCTGCGCACTTACTTTCAATTAACCTTATTAGACACAGATAAAAGAACCTACCTCGAACCCCTCCACCTTAAATTTATTGAAAAATTCCCAGACATGCAGGTTAGCCGACAGAGAATAGGAGACCAACGTAGAGCCATCATCAATAATAAATTACTACCACAAAATACAATAGAGGAGATCAGAAACCAAGTTAAAGAAGAGTTAGATCAACTACAATTAAATCATTCCACCCAACACATACAAAACTCTATTGAACTTGCACGCCAAACACTTACACTCACACAATCTACACAAATGCAAACTACAACCCTTGAAACAAATTCTTCTAAAAATTCTACACAGACTCGAATGAGATGGACCTACGAACAAAATGAGGGTATAATGCGGTCCTACTATCGAGTAACAGATTTAGGTAGAAATGAAACAGTATACAGAAGGCGCATGTATGAAGACTTTATCAACAATTATCCTACACTTTCTCATTTAAGCGAACAGCGAATAGCTGATCAGAGGAGAGCAATTTTAAATAATAAATACATCACTAATGACAGATTGAATTCATTAAAACTAGAAGTTTCTCAAGAATTACGGCTAGATAACACTAATGTTACCAGGATTACTAGTCAAACGCCAGCAGTTGACCGAAATCACAACAATAATGCTGATAATGTATTTATAAACATCAGTAACACAAACAACACACACGAACCTCCACTCACTCTAAATCAGACCGAAGTCAACATTACAGAAGAAATGTTACCTAACCAACAAGAGAACCTAGATAGAGATCCTGTAATTGATGAGAGTTTCCAACAAGCAATTCAGTATTTCAAAGAAACTAGCCCTACAAACAGAAATTTTATTCCTAAACAAAAACCTTCTAAAAGACTTGCCCAAATAGTTAACTATCTAAACAAAATAATTCTCCCTGAATACGCTAATAAAGAAACCAATTTCCATACTTTACAGACTACTATATATTGTGCAGCATGGACTGCAGCCAAAGTTAACGGAGCAAAGATAACACTTCAACCAAGAGTAGTCACCCAAAGGGCAAATAAACAACATAAACCCAACTGGGAGAAACGACTAGAACGAAAATTAAATGATTTACGAGCAAAAATAGCTAGAATAACACAATTCATCAATGGTAATAGAAGCAGAAAAATAATGAAACACGTTAATAAGATAGTAGAGCAATATAAAATTCATACTGTGCATGAAGAACCAAATACACAAGCAATACATACATTAGACACACTTAAACAAAAACTTGCAGTCGTCACAGGTCGCTTACAAAGATACAGAGCATGTACACAAAGAAAACTACAAAACACGCAATTTACCCACAACGAAAAACTTTTTTACCGCAATATTCGACAGGCAACATCTAACGTCCTGGATAACAGCTCAAATGATGATCATAACACCCCTGACCCAGAGACGTTACAAAACTTCTGGGCAGGGATTTGGGAACAGCCAACTGAACATAACGCCCAAGCGGACTGGATACAAACAGAACTGACAACAAGCAACACAAATATTCAGGCGATGACATTTGACAGTATATCCCCAGAAATTTTCCATAGAGTACTTTCTAGGTTACATAACTGGAAAACGCCCGGTTCAGATCATATTCACAGTTATTGGTACAAAAAATTTACATCAGTCCATAGTTTTCTATATAATCACATAAATTCATTCATCCAAGATCCTGAATCTATACCATCCTACATAACATTAGGTACAACGTTTATGATAGCTAAAGACCGTAATGATCTTACTAACCCAGCAAAATATAGACCTATAACATGCTTGCAGACCCTGTACAAAATTATTACATCCTGTATATCTGAACTAATATATCGACACATCGATACTAATAACATTTTAGCTGAACAACAGAAAGGATGCCGAAAGTTCAGTCAAGGTTGCAAGGAACAGTTAACCATAGACTCAGTAATTCTTAAAAAGGTTAAAAAAACTAAAACAGATCTGTTTAGTATGTACATCGACTATAAAAAAGCCTACGACTCTGTCCCCCATTCGTGGCTTGTAAAAATTTTAGAGATATACAAAATACATCCGACATTAGTAACATTCCTGAAGGCCATGATGACCACCTGGACAACTGTGCTCAGACTAAGTTCCCCCACTGAAACAGTCGATACTAGCCCAATAAAAATTCAGAGAGGGATCTTCCAGGGAGATGCGCTTAGCCCTTTGTGGTTTTGTCTTGCCCTAAACCCTCTATCTAATATATTAAACGCTTCAACATTAGGATTCCCATTAAAAGATACAACTACCGAAGGTCATGCACAAAAAATCGATTTAAATCATCTGTTGTATATGGATGACATTAAACTTTACGCAAAAAGTGAGAGTCAACTTCATGAATTAGCGAACTTGACAGAACAATTTTCAAATGATATTAAAATGCAATTCGGCATAGACAAATGTAAAATAAATTCAATTAGAGCAGGGCAGAATTACCAACACCAATACACTTTAGGAACAGGAGAACAGATACAACCATTAGATGAACAAGATAGTTATAAATACCTAGGGTACACACAATCACGACAGATTCACTATAAAGAAACTAAACAAAAATTAACTCAACAATTTCAACACAGACTAAACACAATTCTGAAAACGCAATTATATTCTCGAAATACAATTAAAGCTATTAACACCTTCGCTATACCGGTTCTTACATATTCTTTTGGGATAATCAATTGGACCAAAACCGACCTCAAAAACCTTCAACGAAAAATTAACACCACTATGACTAAATTTCGCAAACACCACCCACGATCATGTCTGCAGAGATTAACACTGCCGCGGAAAGAGGGAGGTAGAGGTTTAATTGACATTCTTAACCTACACAACAGACAGATAAAAGCACTAAGACAATTCTTTTTCTCAAAATCCGAAACCTCTATTCTCCACAAAGTTGTTAACCAAAACGACCAACAATTCACACCCCTGAATTTAAGAGATAAATCTGAACAGAAGAATGAAAAACTTACCGACGAAAAAACTAAGCTCCTAGAATGGACCCAGAAGTCTCTACACGGAAGACATCGCCAAGACTTATGCCACATAAATGTCGACAAAGAAGCGTCGAACGCGTGGTTAAATCGAGGCGAACTCTTCCCAGAGACTGAAGGGTTCATGCTTGCTATACAGGATCAGGTAATTGAAACCAAAAATTACAGAAAATATATTATAAAGAATTTAAATAATGACACATGTAGAAGATGCCATAGTTCTCCCGAAACAATTCAACATATCACAAGTGCGTGCAAGTCAATAGCCCAAACAGATTACAAACACAGACACGACCAAGTAGCCAACGTCATACACCAGAAATTAGCTCACCAGTACAAACTCATAGACTCCGTTGTACCATATTACAAGTACAATCCAGAGATTATTTTAGAAAATCCTTCGACAAAACTGTATTTTGATCGCGGCATTTTTACCGACAGAACAATTCACTTCAATAGACCAGACATTACACTTATAGACAAGATAAACAAAATTGGATATTTAATCGATATTGCTGTACCAAATACACATAACCTACAGACAACAATAGCAGAGAAACTAACCAAATACATTGAATTAAAAGATGAAATTACGCGACTTTGGCGTTTGCAAAAAGTTATAATAGTACCAATAGTATTGTCTTCAACAGGAGTAATACCGAAACAACTTCACCAATCCCTTAATTCTCTTAACTTACCTCCAAATACCTACCATCTATTACAAAAGGCAGTGATATTAAATACATGCAGACTCGTGAGAAAGTTTCTGCAATTTGAACCAGAAAATCTTCATCAAAACTCAAATACGCTACGATTTTCCATACAATCTTCTACGCGTGACCACACTACATCTCTTCCAACTGATAATCACTTGGCTTAGGCCCGTATTATCAGCTCTTCCCGGCTAGCCGAGAACATAAAATGTATGTCAAAAAATAATAATAAATTTTATTCAAAAAATATAAAGGTATAACATTAAATACAGTTTTTCTTAAATCTATGTCAAGTGCACCCATGATTTTTGCCTGAACTAGGTAGTCCTGTGTTTCAGGCGATTATAGGTATTATTAATTGATTAAATAATCACATAATTAGCATGTTAATCTTATTGGTATAAAGGTGTATAAAATATAGTATATTAACTTAGCTTATAATAATTTAAAAATAACAATAATACGAACAATATTTACTTTAGCACAAGTAATAATTTCTCTGTATCTTCATAGGACAAAGATTGAAGAGCTTCCTTAAGGGTTTTCTTGCAGTTACTGTGATTTAAGGAGTAGATGGTTCCTTTTTTATTTAGCCTGTTATAAAGTAGCGGTCCGAGGTAGACATAAAATTTGGCTGTGAAAGCATGTTTTGTACTTTTTTGAGGGCAAACTATATCTCTCCGTCTCCTTTGAGTTAATTCAGTGCTATAAGGAAGTGCTGCGTGTTGTTTTAGTACAGTGCCCATTATAAATAATTGTCGAACTGTTAGCACTTCACAAGATTTATACAGGAGGTTAGTGGGGAAAAGGAAAGGGCGGCAAGTAGCCACCTTGAGAATAGCTCTTTGAGCTCTTTCAATGGGCAATAACAAAGTTTTACTCGCCCCACCCCATGACGTAATACAGTAAGTCAAAATTGACTGACAAAGAGCAAAGTATACCTGTCTAATTATTTTTGGATCTGTAGTAAATCGAAGCTTTTTGAATACGAATATCAGCTTACGAATTCTATTATTTACAGCTTCCATATGGTGTTTGAAAGTAAGGGTTTTATCTATAATAATACCCAGGTATTTTATTTTATCAGTCTTTTGTATATTAGGACACTTACACTGGTTATCTGCAGGGACTTGGCAACAATGAGCATGCAACGCTGAGGGGATATTCGATATTTGCTTGCGCATCGAAAACTTAATGTAATTTGTCTTCTCTGTATTTAGGGTTAGTGAGTTATTTTGAAGCCATTTATTTACAATATTGAATCCGTGTTGCGCAAATTTGTAGACTTCATTTTCTGAGTCAGCCGAAAAAAGTAGAGCTGTATCGTCAGCGTAAGTTATGATAGTACCATGCTCTAGCTTTAGATTGCAGAGGTCATTTATGTAGATCAAAAACAGAGTGGGCCCTAAAATACTTCCTTGGGGAACACCAAAAAATGAGTTTTTTTGAAAATCGCTGAGAACATTGCCAATCTTTACGCACTGGGAACGATCTTCTAAATAACTTTTGAATATTTTAAGCTGGGTGCCTCTTACACCTATGATCTCAAGCTTGCGCAACAGAATTGGAATGGAAATTGTGTCAAAAGCTTTGGCGAGGTCCAGGAAAATTCCTACTGTGTGGTTACCTTTGTCAAGTTCTTGCGCTAGATAGTCAGTCAGATGATGAACCGCATCGGCAGTTGAAAGTTTAGGCCTAAATCCAAACTGCCGTTTTGACAGAATTGATTTATCTTCCAAATATTTCAACAACCTTTTGTTTATAATTTTTTCCAATATTTTTGACAAAGCAGGCAGTAAAGAAATAGGTCTATAATTTGTCACTTGATCTTTGCTGCCTGATTTGTAGATAGGGATAATTACAGCTTTTTTAAGACACTCTGGAAAATGACCCGAAGATAAACAAATGCGGAAAATATAAGTCAGTGGCGGTACCAAAATGTCCTTGAATTTTTTAATAATTTTATTCGATATGTTATCCCAGCCAACTGCACAGTCTTCTTTCAAGGTCATGATTATACTTTCTACCTCAGTCTCGTCAGTATCTAGCAGCGCGAAGGATGTTAAAACAGTGTTGCATGTTAAAGGAGTGCTAGTTAGGTTTTGGGATTGACCCACATTTTTTTCTGCCAGACACTTTCCAACATTAATAAAGAAATTATTTGCTATGTTAGCGGATTCCAGCGGTGTCAAGTGTGCTTGTAATAAACCTGAAGATGACTCATATTGTTTGGCGGTATACGTTGAGTCTTTAATATATTTCCAGATCTTTTTACTATTTGTTCCAGCCTTTTCCAATGCCACTTTGTCATAGTTGTTTTTAATTTTTTTAAGGAGATCATTGCAGTAATTTCGATATCTTTTGTATGAAAGTTGCAATACTTCATTGCCTGGATTAGATTTAGCTTTTATATGTAATTTATCCCTATGTTTCATACAGCGAATAAGACCTGATGTGATCCATGGTTTTATTTATTTATTTATTTATTTATTTATTTATTTATTTATTTATTGGAAACTCAACAGCTTATTATTTATATGACATTTAGGTGAAATTTCACCCCACTGTCAATGAACAGCACAATACAGTTAGTTAGTTTTATGTTGTAATTTCTTTTGCTCAACTGAGAAACGACCGTGTTTTTCTGAATTGCATTTCGTAAGTTTTCAATTACATACAACATGCAGAACTGCGGGTCAGCGGAATTATAGACTGGATCAAAATCGATGACGCGTAAATCTTCTTCAAGTTTATTTATATTCAGTTTTGAAATTATGCGAGTGTCTTGTTTAGGTGATTTACAATTTAGGGTTAGTAGGGCAGCATTGTGATCGGTTATTGTTGAGTTAACAACAAGTGCAAGTGAAGGTAAATTTGATTTAAGCATAATATGATCCAAACAGGAGCCACTGTGATGTGTAGGAAAGCTGTGTGCTGGGAGCAGGCCATGAAAGGCGCATAGGTTTAGGTAGTCCTGAGCAGACGCATCAGCACTTCCTGGAAGAATATTGATATTAATATCCCCAATTACAATCGTGTTTTTAATGGATGACAGGTTTTGCAAGGTCTCGTTTAGAGAGTCAGTAAAAAAGCTAGTATTTCTAAAAGACGGAGGACGATATAATGCTAGTATCGCAAATTCTGATCCAATTTTAACTAACAAACTGTTACAGTCGTTCATATCAGGTTCCTCAACAGAAACATTCAAATGATTTCTTGCATAAACTATCACCCCATCATTTTGGTTGTAATTTATGGTACTTCTATACATATTATATCCCGGGATTAGTGGTATGTTATATTGTTTTGCGAGCCAGCATTCGGTTAAAACAATAACGTCACAATTTATGTTTAGCCGTTGCTGAAATGTACTAAAGCTATCAAAATTCTTAAAAACACTGCGGATATTTTGTGTTAATATGTTTAGCGGAGTTTTGTAGCCGGATAGATATTGTTTGCAGTTTTCCGCTTCACAAACTTTGGATTCGGATACAGAGAAATTATCTAAATCATTGATTAAACTATTTATCATAATGGTAGTTGAATATAAAAATATAAAATAAAGGAAAAGAAAAAGGTCAGAAAAATAACTAATTAACGGCGCTCTTAGGCGCCTCCATAATCTACAGAGTTGATGTACCTTTTTTCAGCCATTATTTTCGCCGGGCAGTCCGCAGCACCTGTGTTATGCTTGTCCGGCTTTTTGAAATGCAAGCAAGTAGCGCATTTTGGTTCATCAGCATTTTTTGGACATTCTTTAACTGAGTGACCTTGATCACCACAATGGCCGCAGGTGTACGTTGTCTGTCGACATGATTTGGCCGCATGTCCATACTGCTGACACTTATAGCATCGTGTGACCAAAGTAAAGTCCCTCACAGGGCATGATGACCAATTTACAAAAACTCGGTCTTGTGATATCAGGGCTTTGCGTATGACTGCAGATACTTCAACAATGTAATTACAGGTCTCAGTTTCTTTCTTACCTGACTTATGACTTAATTTAATTGAGCTCAAAAACGTCTCAAGGCTGCAGTCCTGAAGTTTTTCTGCTAGATTTTGGTTGTACAAGCAAGTAAAAACCTCATTTTCCTGCATGGATGTCGGCACTCCTATAATTACAACCCTAGGCTTCCTTTTTTGGGGCTCGTCGACTGTTAAGCCTGACTTGGTTAGCTGTACCGATTGTCTCAGCTTTTCGATGTCATCCTTCGTCTCGGTGCTGATGATAACACCGCCGTTCTTCGTCTTGCGCAGGCCTCTCACATGGAGCTTCATTTCTTCAGGACTGATAATTTTTTGGACAAGGCTTTTTGTCTCATCGCTGGTCTTCAACTTGTCACTCGGATAGATGACCACAGAACTTACATGACTCGGCTGGATAAAATTGTTGGCACCTTTCTTCACCATGTCAGCAAAGGAAAATCTCTGGGCAGGTTTTTTCGAATCTTCGATACTCAGCTTAAGGTTCTGCAGCTGCTGCGAAAGGTCAAGTTGGTTTTCGAGAGTTCTGACGGTGTAGTGCGATTGGAGGGCTTTCGCTTTGATAGACTGGTACATGACAGCCATCTGCGAAGTCCCGTGACTAATCTTCCGGCATAAACTGTTGATGCGCGTTTTCTGCTCCACATTCAGCTTTCCTTCAGCTGCAATAGAGCACACCTCCTTTAGGCTCTGTTCGATAATCGCCATCCAGTTTTGAATTTCTGACGTCGAGACAACTTCAGGGGCATCGTTCCTTTGGATAGGCGCTTGAGGGGTAGAAGCGGGTACGCCCACGGGCACAGGTGTAGAAGGCGGGGATCGAATACATCTACTACTTCGGTTGAATGGACTATCCTCCATCGTGATGCAGGTTACTTTGCTTCTGTTAAACACCAGTCATTTCTGCTAATACACCTTGCACAAATCTAATGTATGTATGTACGAGAATGCGTACTACTGGCGGTCGGTTAAACTAGGTCACAATTTAGCAAGTGATTATTTGTTTATTATAATATTTGTTCGATACGTCTGTTCACTACTACTCATCAATAATGAATGGCGCCATATGACGCCAGAGAGTCATAATATCTAGCAGTAGCTCTGTAAAGTGACGCAGTCGTAGAAACCGACTCTGAATATGACGACAATGTCTATCCGAATCGCGTACTTACCTGAAAGCTCAGATACGATCTGCATATTCTGTGACACCAGTTACTTGAACGACAGACCTGGAGAGGAGTGGATTCAGTGCCAGAGTTGCAATTTATGGGCTCATACAGCCTGAAGGCGAATATTATATCTGCGAATTTTGCCGTTAGGTTTTAATTAAATCAATACATTTAATATGGTCCCCAGGATGCCATATAACCCTCACTTGATCTCATGTTGCCAAATTTGTTTTTTTTTAGAATACATCAGTTTTCGATAATCCTGTGGCAGTTTCATTTATTACATAGTATGTATAGGCAAATAAATAAGGAACGATATAACATGTTTATTACATTTCTGAGTCTCGTATATTTTACATAAGGCCTCAAAAACAAAGTAGGGGGCCACATTACCACCTTTTCCTCTATTATTATAAGTTGGGAGATTACATTGATGATAAAAATGCTTGGCTCAATGCTGGTCCTGCTCCACAACCACAGGGGCAAACTAATTGATTACTTTGTGAAGTCATTGTGGAAGCTGCAGAAGATTGTAAACATATCTTTGCATTGTATAGATTCAGTCTCTTAGTATTATATAATTGCATAGCACATGTGTGAGTTCTATGTACGATAAAGCTACCATTTACATCTTTTACTGACTCGAATTTTCCCTGGCGGTTGAGAGAATGTCATGCTCACTCAAATGTCTCGCAGATGGTGGCGCGTGTGTCGGGTCGTTTAGTTCCCTCCAAAATGGTTGAGTTGAATGATGGCTGATCCATGCGTCATGTTCGTGAACGGGCGCTGTCAGTTGTGACTGGTCATATCGCAGCTGCCATGGTTTATTGTATTTTTGAATTGTTAATTTTATCTTTTTTATTCTGGACGCTCTTACTCGCACGTCTTTCTACATCGTTCTCACAATGTTTAATCTCGACATGAATGATGTAACCGTGACTTTGTAACAACAATGATTTAAAAGAGTGTCCATGGAGTTTCTTGCCCATTCTTCTCCATAGAGATCTACGCTTTCGAATGGGCAACTACAGTACTTTCACAAGTTATTATGCCCTGTGACTGGGACTGTAGCTTAGTTTATTTTTTGTGTTTTGACATTCAAAAGTGCCTGTAATGGTCTAATTGAAATAAATGCTTTGAGTTTGAGTTTAACAGTTCATTTTGGAAAAGGGGTCACTTGTCCAAAATAGTTTGGGGATCCCTGATTTAAACCATTGTTTTATTGTTTGAACCTAAACGTGTGTATAATTGTTGGTGGAAATTGTATTGAAAAGAAAAATAAGTAGACGACGTGCCAAGAGCCATGTACATCTCTATAATATAATATGATGATGCAAAGCATAGTCATATTATGACTATGCTTTGCATCATATACGAGGCGTAATTAACATAACTGAAACCCTATATGCCGTAGTACAGTAATGTTAATTCTTATTTAGTTTCGGGTATTTCAATGTCCAGGAGTTAGTTTTAAGAAAAATAAAAAACAAAAGGTTGTGAATAAATATTTAATTTATACATAATAATAATAATGATCTGTAGTAACAGCAGCCGGGATCGAGCCCGCTCACTCGCACTCGCCTGCCATCGACTCACTCACTCGGCTCAAATTCAAGTTTTATAAAAACATTGATATCTACAATTAAACTTTATACAACATTACAACGATACGATATAATATATTCTTAACAATTATTTGGATGTTTACACAATACTATATACACTGCTTTGTAACTTTAAAACAACAAATATGTTACTTTGAATAGGTATAGGTAGATAGGTACTTAAATAAAATTAACATGTAAAAGCATCAAAGAAATATACTGACAGGGCGTCAACAAATTATCTATTTCTTTTGATACTTGTACATAATAAATGCCGTAAGGAACACTATCGCACTGTTGCATTAACAACGTTCGGTTCTACGGCTAAAGTCGATAATCCAACGGCACGCATCACATGTTCCTTACTGCACTTTATGCAAGGTGGAAGGGACTCCGACGCACAAACGGTTGCCACATATTCAGTACATCATTCTGAACACCCCCATTAGAACGATTAACGTCGGCTATAAAAAAACAGCTGCTTCATACAAAGCTGAAATACCTACAGGTCCTACACGGTCAAGATGTATTTTTTAAAATTTCGATAAATAATTTCAATGTGGTCCACATATAAATTTTTCAATCAGTTCAGAATGACGTATTGAATACGCGATAAGGTAACCGTTGATTGGTTGGTTAGATAACCGTTCCGCGGTAACCGTTTCAGCGTCGGTGTCCCTTCCACCGCGTACTTTCACCATCGTGATTAGGTTAGGTTGGAACTGTGACCAAACGCGCTACATGACATCCAAGTTAGTTGCTTCAAAGCGCCACTCAAATATTATTCAGTCGCCCCTGCCGTGAGCATTGTTCATGTTTTGCCAAGAGATGGCACCTACGATGTTATTTACCCATTACACCTACGCTAAAACGGTTACCTCGTACTCAGTGCATCATTCTGAGCCCCGCCACATAGAATTTTTCATCGGCAATTTAAAAAATCAGCTGTTCCATACATTTTGACCGAGTCGGTATTTGTAGGAAACAAATGGCAAAATGTATATGTGGGGGGAGGGGGAGTTCAGAATGATGTACCGACTGAGCACGGGGTAATCGGTTTAGCGTCGCCGTCCCTACCACCGCGTATATTTGTGCACATAATATGCGTGTGTATAACGCATCAGTCTTCGACGCCGGCGAGGGGTATCGACGACATTACAGCAGAAATAAATAAATGCGAGCTTTTTATACACTTAGATACATGTCACGGTGAGATTGAAATAACTCACAAGATGAAAAGGGATATCTCTCTAGTCTTTCCCAACCATGTCGGGGTCGACTTCCAGTCTAGTCGGATGCAGCTGAATACCAGTATGTTACATGGAGCGACTGCCTGTCTGACCTCCACAACCCAGTTAGTACTGGGTAATACGGTACCCTTTGGTAAGAGTGGTTGTCAGGCTTTCCGGCCACTGACTACCTGTAACGACTGTCTCAGATCTACAAGAGACGGGACTTATCATTATGATCAATTTTCACTACAGGAACAAGACTGCCATCGCAAAAGAAATCAGCTGTTGTATACACTTATATTAACTGAACATTTATGATTTTTCAACAATTTTAAGTTATTTCAATAATCCAACCACGCCCATCTCACAACTACGAGTATATACTAAGTACCTACGCTCAACTACACGTCGGTCAAAACACTTGAAGCATAAAAACCGCCCTTACTGCTACGGCATAAAGGCAGTTACTCCCAAACTATTACCACAGACGTACGGCTACGTACTATACTCATACGACTCCGGAGGCAGTGCTAGTGTTCATATAAGGCTGTCGATACTACCCGCACTTGAGTAGAACAATAGTGAGATATTCTTGAACGTTTAAAGTTCATGATGTGAGCTATCTAGTACTGAGACACGTCATTTATAACATGTAGCATGATCGGCGTATACGTGCCCACAGCTGGGACACAGGCCTCCTCGCTACGAGAGCGAGTGGGCTGTGACCCACCACGCGGGTGCAGTGCGGGTTGCTAGATGTCACATGTCTTCGAATGTTTGGTTCTAGGACGTAGCGGTTTCTTTCACTATTTTGTTTCCTGCAATGAGGTGTGGACCAAACAAACCACTATGTGAAGCCCTGACACAGTCAGAAGGCGTCGCGGCAGACCTCGCAGAAGACGAGCTAAACAATACCAATGGTCCGCAACACTGCAAGTCATGAAAGAGCTTTGCCCAGCAGTGGGATAACGTGGGCTGTTTTTTTTAATATCTTAGATGGGCTTACTCTTGACCACAATCTTGTCCTGAGAACAGAGATGAAGTCGACGATGGAATGAGCTAACCCATAAGAAGCCATTAACTCTCGACTTAAACAGATTGGGGTCATATGAGCTCGGGAACACCGACGCAGGCAGGAGATTCCACTCCTTGGCAGTGCGCATAATAAAAGATGTAGCAAAGCGCTTCGTGCGAATGTGTGGAACATCGACGAGGTATGACTTAATTGTAACAATAGCGCCTGCTGCTCGTCAGTCGTTACCACTGCGCCCGCACTGTGTTATAAGGTGAGCAAAGATACTAGTAAAGTGTTAACTCCATCCATTTCCCGCAGCCAAGCTCACACCAACACCATCTGCCGCGGCATGGAACTAACTTAACATACATATATTAATGGCAGTGCTGAGCTGTTACATGAAACGAACAGCCTTCCACGACTAATATGAGGTCCAAGTTAATTATATAGCGAAACCCCGCACACCTGATGAGTATCGATTTTTAAAATATAATAAATCTTTTTTCTCTCTAAGTAGTTTTATAAGACACTTTCACACGTCACATTACATAAAACTAGATGAGGCCAGTGTTCCTACTCAGAAGGAACATCAGAAACAAACTCAGACGTCACTGTCTCTTTTAAACTCCAGACATAATGTTGGTCAACTCACATGAGGACTATGCAGATGAGTGTGTGAGATGGTTTTTTGAAGAAAGAACCGCACAGATTTGAGTGGACCTGTCCAGTCAGTACATGCATTTCATCATTGTCAGTTATCGTGTAGCTTGACTTATAACTCAAGGAGCTCCACGACACGACGAATAATACCAATGAGAGGACATTTGGGTAGACAGCAATTACGTCTACGAAGTTAGGCTTAAATCAGTGGGCAGATGTTCAAAAAGGCATGTTTTTGATAAATTAATAGTTCGGCGTCATGAAAAGCCAAGTAAAGTTGTAGACAGCTGTAGTCATATTTAAAGAGAATTTTATTAATAAAACACACCGTTTATATTAACAGAATGATACAACAAACTTTTATTTAACATAGTCTTTATTTTAACCAATAATATAACCGTTTATATACCACTGTTCATGTAGCTGTCCGTAGGCGTGCCCATACATAACTGTCGTGATGTGGGTGTGCTGTACAAGCCAGCCTATCCCTCCGGGGAGCACAGGCGTGATGTTATGTTAAATGCCTCCAATAGGCTGGGTGCTTAGCACTGAAAGTGTTACAGAGCTTCTTTTGTACTAGATTTTCTAAGAACAGCGTGTTAAACATGTGAGAGCCCCACTATTTTTGTAATGGGAGCTTATATTTTTCAATTGCGATTTATTTTTAAATATCGGCATTTTGGTTGGTGTTGTTTTGTTATTAGTTCGGAAAAGTTGTGACAGGGGTAGAATGTAAAGTGTAAATATAATTAAAAAGCGTGTCTAAAAAAGAGATCTGTGCTTTGGAACGGGCATCTAGCTACCACTTTCTAACTAACCGACTCGGACAATACAAAAGTGTCTGTAAATGGTTTAATTGAAATAAATGCTTAAGTCTTCTTCTTCTTTGGGTGTCGATTGACTCCAATAATACCCGACAAGTATTTAGCCATCTGCACAGCTCTTTCGTTGGCTAATGCTTTTTGCTTGATATTTAGTTTAAAATGTGGAATACTTACAGCGTCATTTTGAGAAAATGAATTTGTAACAGATGGTTATTTTGAAAAACAATTTGAAGTGACTCATACATTATGTTCCTTGACGTATAGCCAACAGCGCTCACTCATTGCAACACTTGACCAGCTCAGAACCGCCCTTCCTGCTATAACATGAAGGCATATATGTATTCAAAGTTCAGTTGATACCATGGACAAGTATTTGACCGTACCATGAGTACTTACACCACAGACAGAGCCACGGGCACAGCTATAGCTAGCTATATAAACAGTGAATATCAAACGCTCAAGTCTTTAAACATCGGAATGGATTTTAATCAGAAGTTTGTGACAAACAGTTACAGTCATCTTCGTTATATATTTCAGTATTTATTATATTATAAATTATGTACAGATTTTATTACTATTTATTTATATATATTTATTGTTTCAAAAAGTGTCCTGTTACTGCCTCATCTGCCTGCCTTCTCAACCAACTTGGTGTGGCTTCCAGTCTGACCAGATGCAGTTGAATACCAGTATTTTACATGGAGCAGGTGACTATATCTGACCTCCAAAATTTACTAGGTACCACGATAAGACTGGTTGTCAGACTTTCGGGTCCCTGACTACCTGCATCCCATAACACGGAGGGGTCTCGCTGGCCACCCATCTAGGGAGCGAGTTTGTCCAGCGTAGCTTAACCTCGCAGCTGTTTGTTCAGCCACGACCCCACAGGTTCTTGGCAGATACAAATGATTGCAGCAACACAACACAACAACTTTGAACAGAACTCAAATACAATACAATTTCTCATACAGTCTTACAACGTACATCTATACACATCCCCCTCGCTTTCCACCTGGTCAGACTGACCGAGAGACCTGCAGCCAAACCTCATGCTAACAGATATATACAGGCCTTTACTGTTTATTATGTTGGCTAGGCTGAATGATTCCACTGTAGAACATGTTTTTATACAGAAACCTAAGGTTATCTAAGTTATTACATAACATCACGCCTGTAATCCCCGTAGAGTTAGGCAGACGTGTGCCTAATAGTAAACTCGCATTTCGCCAGTCGATATTATAATACGACGATACACATCTGAATTGAAAAAAATCAACTAACTTTTGGAAGCACTGTATATTCGATTTAACCCCCTGTTGTGCCGAAACACCCACCCGCATATGTGACCTCTTAGTGGTCGGCGCAGCATGTCTTCTTCTTCCACACTTCTCTATTACTCGTCATCTCAGCAGTCACCTCCTTTCTAGCCACATCATCCTCCACACAGTCCATCAATCGTGCATCGTTTCTTTGGTCCTCCTCTACGCTTATAGCCGAAATAAACACTAACATAGTTCGCATGAGATTTGACAATTGGTCATAAAAACGGGGGGTTCTTATAACAAACAAGGTCAATATAAATTAGCTAGGAGAACTCTACAGACGAAGGTCATGTGATATCTAAATATGATTGTTAAAATAATAGTACGTTGTTTGATGAATGAACAGTTTTATTAATCTTAATTTGTATAAATAATAATTATCACATAATCCCGCTTCTTTCATACACCATGACCGTGATTATGTGACAAATGATTGTAAGCTTCAAACAACGTATTATTATTTTAACTATGATATTACGAAAAACATTGATTCGATGATTTTCATATTTGAGATCTGTGACCGCAGGCAGTGAAGGAGTTAGAAAATAACTTTATCATGTTTTATCGTGCATGGATATCGAGACCAACCGTCTGTGGAGTTCCACTGCATAAGCTAACTTCACCCTTTTGGTGACGACTTAATTATATTTTATACAAATATTATTTAATTACACACTGACAATATACATACACATAATAATTATATTAACACTGATATTTTATTTGGATTGAACTTGTGACTTGTAGCACAGAAAGCAATCTTTCAGCCACTGTGCTGATGTCAAAATATCAATGTGTTTATAAAAATGCAGAATGAGTAAACTAAACTCAAAATATTACTATTACGTATTCAGTACATTACTCTGAACCACCCCACATAGAATTTTTTTATAGGTTATTAAAAAAAATTGACCCAAAACCATCCAACCGTTTGCAACGAAATCTTGTGAATATGCGTGGTCGGTTTCAGCTTGAACGACAGGATAGTTTTGGACCCGACAGGTGGCGCCGAGCGAAGCAGTGGAAGAGGTATTAAGACATTTTAAAAACATAGTTTGAAATCCACGTCTTACTAATTTTAGTTGCTAGTATTATTTTAAGTCTAGAAGTCATTTTCCTACAGAATATAATCGTAATTATTATGTATATGAGTACTCTTGTCAGTGTGGCTACATACCCTATATTATACAGTAGGTATATATATATATATGTATATATACTTAACATGATGAGATCATAGGATTGGATGGGAGAGGGGGTGGGAACGAGGGGAGGGGGATACTCTCTCTTTGAACTAGAACACAGCGCAGAGGCAGCATTTCTCTCTGCCTTTCTACCCCTTGGTAAGACTGGTTGTCAGACTTTCGGGCCACTGACTACCTGTAACGACTGACAAAGATCTACAAATGATAGTTGAGACCAACGGCTTATTTTTGTAATGGATGGTCACCCAGCCACGGTGTTGTGAGAGAGGGGAGAGGTGGGGACAGGCGCACTCTGGCGACAATGTGGGACATCACTTACAGTTAGTTATACACGAATAGTCTTTGTGTCACTGTGGCCCGACTGTAGCGCAACTGTAGCGCAACTGGCGCGACCGGCGCGTCGCTAGCAGTCGAAGCGCGAGTCGTGCTCCCACTGAAAGGGGAAAACGACATCATTAGTATTTTTTAAACAAAATCATAACTGTAGGCGGAGACATAAATGTAAGAGTGTTAACAATATTACAAAAATACGCAGTGTGTTTCAGTTCTTTCGGCGAATGGGGGCTATCGCGCATGCTTTCGCCGCTAGAGGCGTTCGTGTAGAGTGAGGTCTTCAGAAATGTCAGATGTCATAGTGTTCCCGCGTTGGGCGTTTTTTATCACGTAGTTTTAGATTCAGATTTCAAGATTCAGCCATTCCTGATTAATTATGACCTGAAGATTGTAGGTAGTAAGTTGGGAGTTCTAATTTGTTAGTATTTGAAGGAAGAATGATTTTAAATGTTTCAAGCTTGCTAATTTTAGGGATAATTTTGTAAATACACACATCAAAAGTGTCTAGGGATCAAGCATTTTTATGCGGATTTCTTGAGATTGAGATGTGGCTTTGTAATAAATTTATGATTTTATAAATTTATATGGATCCTTTTTGGTGCATTTCATAATTTGAATCAGGAACTCTCAATCAAATTCGAGTAAAAGATGAAAATAAGCTGTCAATATTTTCCCTATAAAAACATACAACGCATTGAAGACATTATTAGTGCTACTGTTTCCCTACTACTGATTAAAACCAACGTTATTATGGAGCGGCGACGTCATTTAAGCAGGGAAGAAATGCTCAGAGCCGTGGGAATGATAGAAGCTGGTTCCCGGCAACGTACTGTGGCTTTAGCTCTGAATACAAGTCAGAGTGTTATCAGTCGACTTTGGACACGTTACCGAAGCACTGGTACCGTGGCTGAGCGCCATGGAGGACGGTATCGCTGCACCACACGGAGACAAGACCGATACATTCAAATCTTAACTCGAAGAGCTCCAACAATAACCGCCATGATGTTAGCCGTGAGGCTTCATCACTCTTCAGGGAACTTAATTAGCGACCAAACAGTCAGAAACCGCTTGCATGAAGTGAACCTTCATTCCCGAAGACCGCTACGGGTACCACCTATAGCAATGCACAATCGTAGGATTCGATATCAATGGGCTCTTGAACACAGAAATTGGGCAGAAGAACAATGGCGTTTCGTGTGCTTTTCTGATGAGTCTCGTTTTGGTATGAGACCGGATACAAGACGTATACGACACTGGAGAACCCCTGGACGCCAACAGCGATTAAAATCCTGCCAGGAAGTCCATCCTTATAGTGGTGGAACCATCATGGTATGGGCGGGTATTTGGATCGGCGGAAGAACTGAGTTGATTTGGATCAGAGGCAACCTCAACGCTCAAATTTATGCTGAGACGATTGTATCAGACGTCATCGTTCCTCTACAAGTGCAAATCGGTCCCTTATTTCAGTTAATGCATGATAATGCACGACCGCACACCGCAAGAGTTGTAAGACAGACTCTCGCCGCAGCTAACATCAATGTCCTGCCCTGGCCTGCTCAGTCGCCAGACTTGAACCCGATTGAGCATGCATGGGATATGCTACAGAGAAGAGCTCTGCCGAATATGGAGGGTATCCAGTCGCAAGAAGACCTTTTTTTGTTGTTGCAACGAACATGGGCGGCCATTCCACAGCGTGATTTGGATGAACTCATTTTGAGTATGCCAAACCGATGTTCTTGTGTTGTTAGTGTTCGCGGTAGAAACACGGATTATTAATTGTTTAAGTTACCCAATAAAATTTTAAAGAAAACTGTTATTTCAGTCTTTTTTTCGAACTTTAATGTTAGTGGTTCAAATGTCAAAAATCCCTTTATTAGGAAAATGGCAAATTTCTTTATTAATGCAAAGGTGACTTGGTTTATCGTTACTGTGACAAACGAAAACACTTTATTTGATGAATCCTTAAAGAAAATTTTAATTAATATCAATCAGGAGAAAAGTTATTGCAAAAATATATGTTGATCCCTAGATACTTTTGATGTGTGTATGTACCTTAAGTTTACACTATGTTGTTAAACGTAATTAAACAAACTTTTATAAAGTTATTGGTACTTTAAATAAATATACAATAGAATTAATGACAGGACCTTACTCGACAGTGGTGCCATCTGGTTAGCTCAAAAACGAGAGCCCTCATTGACGCAGGCTGTCAATATGCTTAACAATTAATCTACTGACTGTAGAGGATGGAAGGGACACCGGCGCGAAAACGGTTACCACGTACTCAGTACATCATCCTGACCCCCCCCCCCCCCCCCCGTCACATCGATTTACATCGGTATTTTTTTTTTAAATCTGCTGCTCCATACATTTTGACCGTGTAGGTATTGCACTTTTCTAGGAAATAGCTGTTCTATCACCGAATGTCTATGTAGGGAGGTTCAGATTGATTTAATATGTCTTCCTGTACATTTATATTCATTGTGTGTTATGTAAGTTTTTTCTTTTTCATTCTGTGTACAAATAAAAATAAATTAATTTTTTTTTTTTTATTTCAAACCATTGTATAGGTACCATGTTTTACGCAAATAAATGATTTAATGTTTATGTACCCAGTATGTGGTAATGGTAACCGTTTTCGCGTCGGTGTCTGTTCAGCCCTGTATAGCACACTGCTACGCTGCTAGACGTACATAACGTTACCTGCGGCTATCACGCATACGTGTGCCTGCTGCCGGGGCTCGCGCCCGAGTACGACGGCTCCAGTCTGCAACACATAGCATCACATATACACAACGAGATATTTATCCAAACATCTACAATACTAGATGATGTATCAGTGCCTGTAGCACTGGAGCAAAACGTCCACAAGGTGCAACCGGACCCTGCACGAAGCCGTCAACCAAGCGTTCTGTAATTATAGCTAGAAACGAGTATTTTTTTTTAAATGTGCGAAATCACGGTTTAAGCTTATTGTAACGCACTCAAAGCACTGTGCTGATGGATGCATTTAATAGTGTAGCGCCACGGAGATGTGTAAAGCAAAGTTATAGCTCAAAATTAGTCATCATTCTCCTGCCCTTATCCCAATTTACTTGTGGTCGGCGCAGCATGTCTTCTTCTTTGATACTTCTCTATTACCTACTCATTATCTCAGAGTTACCTCTTTTCTTGCCGAACCATCCTTCACACAGTTCATCGGTGGTTTCTTTGGTTTTCCTCTACTCTTAAACCCATCTACATTCATACTCAAAGTATCCTCACTACTTTTCCTCATTCCTCTGCATAACATTTCCACACCAACAAGCCAACCGATCACCATATAACTTCTCTGTCACCGGCGTCACTTTCAGAATTCCTCTTACGCACTCATTTTTTATTAAAGGCCGCTACACAAGTACCTCTCGGCTTCGTTAAAGCTGTTTTACACCCATTAGTTAATTCGTGCGTACGTAAGCTCTTGCAGCTAGGCTCCCGGGGTCGGCCGAGCGATGCGTACCTGTAGTGCGGCGCGTTCTGCTGCTGATGCCTGTAGAGCAGGTCGTGCGCGTGCGGGCTGGCGGGGGCGGCGGGGGCGGGGCCGGGGCCGGGGCTGGGGCCGGGGGCGGGGGCCGCGGGGCTGGGGCTGCGCGACTGCCTCGCGCTGCCCAGCCGACTCACTGCAACACCACAACACGTTACATGCCTCACCTGCACCTCTGCACACACTCCGGGACCAAGGTGGCTGGAGATTCGATGACTCTGTCCTGGGGGTTACCATGACGTCTTAAAGCAATATTGTTATAATGTCACTCCAGTGTCAAAAAAAGCAGTGATAGCCTAGTGGTGTGACCGTCGGACTGCCAAGTCATAGGTCTCGAGTTCGAACCCCAGACAATGCATCTCTGATTTTTCGGAATTATGTGAGTATTGTATCACTTGCTTCGGTGAAGGAAAACATCGTGAGGAAACCAGCATGCCTGAGAGATATTTCTCGACGGCATGTAAAGCCAAGTCAGAGGCCCACGGGCGGCATAAAAAATCTGACACCAGGTTAGGCGCTAACCACACGATAAAGAAGAAGACTAGTGTGGGAAAGAGACGGAGCTATAGAGGATGTCTAGCGCCATCTATTTCCCACTCTGGAATTAGATTAAAACAATACTGATTTATGACGTCATGGTCGGCCACCAAGAGTGTATGAATGATTGTGTAGACTTCTTTGACAATGATTGTTAAATATACTTGTGAAAATTTGTACGCTTATCACTGTTAAGCAAAAATTTGTAATATCTTGTATTCGTAGCATGTATTATGCAAATAAAATGATTCTATCATGGGACGCTGCTTCACAAACGATGGGGCATATCGTGTCCCGCGTGTCCTGTTGTTTGCTCATTACTGGAGCTGCTGGACGCTACTGAAGGCGGTATTTAGATTACGCTAAGAAGAAGAAGGGCTCCAACAAGAGGTACTTTTTAGCAATACGAGCCGTGTCCATAAGTACCGCTTTCTGAATCAAGCTCTTGACGCAGCCGCCTAACGAGAGCCTCCTCGCGTGTCGGTGGAGGCTTTTGGCAACTATCGGCACAATGATCGCCGCATCCACATCCCACATGTGGACAAGTGAAGATACTCAATGTGTTGGTCTTTCCCAACTCTACTCATGCTGGTACTTACGTGCTAGATGCTGTGGGGTGGGCGTGTGCAGCTCAGTGACGCGACTCCTGCTACCTGCGAAGTAACACAGCTCAATCTAAATATCATGGCCTAGTACAAGGTGTAAACGGACCCTTCACGAAGCCGTCAACCAAGCATTCTGTACATCAAACTAAGTGACTCTACGCAACAATTACTGCTGGGAAACGATTTTTTTTTGGGTGAAAAATCACGTTTTACGGTAAAACTCAATGTATCACACTCAAAACATTGAGCTGATGGATGAATTGAAAAGTAAACGGATCATGATGGATTTTTAAGTAAACTTATAACCTTAAAAACTAGTAAGTATTAAAAAAAATACTTGTGAAAAAGTTGGAACTTTGACGTCGATGTCACCTCCTCCCAATGGCACCCTCAATCTTGAATTTTTATCAGCCACTCATAAAACTTATATGAATCAATAGCTGGCATCAATATAAACAAGTACTGTTTGAGACAAAATCTTCGGGAGCGTCATGTTTCCGAAGTACTAGCCATTAAAGTTGCAATCTTCGTTATAAGCATAACAACTTGATGGTTTATATTTCGTAAATGGGATGCTTTAGAAGATTTGGTCCCATTCAAAACTTGTTTATATTGATACCAACCTGAAACAAAAAGCGGCTACGTTAGTACAGATTATATGCGTGGCCGCTTTTTGAAAATATACTTTATAGAAGCCTTCCAGCCCCTTCGTAAATTTTTCGGTCCCCTAATTCTTAT